>SNQN01001879.1:63694-76105 GCA_008642245.1 Bassia scoparia
ATTATTATTATTATTATTATTATTATTATTATTATTATTATTATTATTATTATTATTATTATTATTATTATTATTATTATTATTATTATTATTATCATACAATTTTGGATTCAGTTTAATCAGTTTCCATTAAAAGCAGTTTGATTTCAATTTGGTTTAGTTCGGTTTATTGATTAACTTTTCAGTTTTTTAGCAATTCAGTTCTGTTTCTGTTTGTTTTATTTCAATTACAATTACAATTCAGTTTCAGTTTTTTCTTTTCAGTTTATTACAGTTTTGGTAAACATTTTTTTAGTTGATTTCAGTTATCAGTTGGTTACAATTCAGTTTGATTCAGTTAATTTTTAAGTTATTTCAATTCAACCAACAATTGATTAACCAAACTGACAGCTCTACCTGTAAGGCWTCTAAGCATCTTCCTTACCAAGTCCTCGTCAGTAAAGTTCTTACCAAGTGATTTTACATCAATTACTATAGTCATGAAGCGTCCTAAACAATCATTGATATTTTCGTTTTTGTTCATATTGAAATCTTCATACTTTGACATAAGTAAATCAATCTTAGAACATTTCATCTCGCTGGTACCCTCATTTGCAAGTTCTAGGGTATCCCAGTTCTCCTTGGCTGACTGACATGCTGAGATCCTGTTAGTCTCGTTCTCTGCAATGGCTTGCCGTAGGATGGACATGGCTTAAGCATTCTTCTCTAGTGTCTTGTAATCTGTGCTTATATATTCGCTTTCGTTCTTCACATACACCACACCTGATGAGTCAATCTGCTTGACCATGGCTGGACCGTTCTTCACAATCATCCAGCATTCATAGTCAATGCCCATGATGATGTTCTGCATTCTGGTCTTCCACCAGGCWTARTTCTTTCMATTGAACTTGGGAGTTTTGCTGTCGTATCCAATTACTTGCATCTCCTGAGTACTCATGATTAACTTCTCTAGKTGTTACCCGTACAAKAAGCTTAGGCTCTGGTACCAATTGAAGGTTTCCCGAGGGTACTCAAGAGGGGGGTGAATTGAGTGCCTATTAAAACTTTTCGATTTTGGACTGTTCTAGTAGAGTAGACCAGTTAGACTGGTCTCGCAACGGAATAAGTGTTGAACAATACGTAGAACGATATCGAGCAAGAATAATAAAGGCACACCGAATTTAACGAGGTTCAACCAACTCTAGGCTACGTCCTCCTACCCTAGTTACTTTTATTAAATCTGCTCCGAAATAATCAAACCAACCCTCACTCACAATGTATGTGAACTCACACACACACAATGTCACCCCACACTCGACCCAAGTGTGCTAATTTCGCACTTGAACTCACAAGCACTTTCTATTGAACTCTCAAAAGCTACCCAATCACCAACCCATTCGTTAGTGATTCAATACAATGCAAATATCTCAATTTACTCACACAATGAGTTTACAAGAGAATATGAATGCTCAAATCTTTAGTGCACTCGTGTGTATGAATTGTGTTTGTTTGATCTTAGGCTTAAGGCTTTTCTCTTTCTTTCTTTCTCTAATAAATAACTCATTAAAAAACCGTGGAGAGAAGTATTTTTCGTGAGTCTATATGCATGGATATTTAGAGCCAAAGGCCTAGAAATTGCTTGTGTTGCAACCCTAGAATATAAGAGATAAATAAAGATATATCTATTCCCTATATTTTCGGAAAGTCCCATAAGATATTAATCCATACAAGATGATATAATATCTTATATTACTTTAATTGCATCTCAAGTAATTACCATATATCCAAACATATATTCTCACCAGATCATCTCGAAGCTTCCATGATCTTYATAATAAGCTCGATCTTCTTCAGTCTTCCTCGAAGGACTTTTTTCTTCAATAGTTGGAATTCCTGTATGCCAAATACATATAGCAATTTGCACAATATAAMTTGTTAGCATACATGTCACTATCTTTCAAGTGACCAAGAATAGTATCTCAATTGTTTAGACCAGYTGTATTCATCAGACCAATGTACATGTTCTTGYAGCTGTTGTCATTACTCAAAACACTAGGGGACTCAACAAATGGTATTTTTATATGGATAAGAAAGAAAACGACCAATAAACTCAAAGGGGTTATAATGGATGTTTGATATTTGTTTTAGGTGAATAGAGAGAAGGAATTTATTTTGTGGAACTATGGAAGAGGGCCTCTCAAACATGTCCATTTATTTTTTTGATTTTTTGATTTTTTTTGAGGTTTTTGAGTGGTAGGAGTCTCATCAATTAATTTGAAAAAGAAAAAACTGAAATTGAAAATGACAGGCTTATCTTATTGAAATTGAAGACATTACATCCTAAATGACATGGACTTGAAACAAAAAGAAAAGGAAAACATTAGCTAGGACGAGGACTCTGTGACTCAATCTATAAGAAGACCGCACAGATCTATGATCCGCGCCTTAGGGTGACTCATGGAGTAGCAAGTGAATTGGATATGAGGCTTTGGCTGTGGTGGAGTTGATTGTTTTTCTAGTTGGGACAAGAAGGTGAAGGATTGGGCTTTTTTTTAGGATGGTGAAGGGTCACGAGACAAGGGCCTTTTGTGGATGTGGAGGTCTTTTGTATGTGAAGGTAGGATTTCTTTGACATCTCGCTTCCTTAGGCCTTTGCAAACTTACCTGAATTGGATTTGGACTGGACTTACAATTGAAAACTCCTAAGATTAAACCTAATTCGGGGTTAAGGATCTAGACCTAAGGATTGAGATTGAAATTGGACTTGAATGTGCTTATTCCTAGACCTAATTCTGTTTTAGGGTGCGAGAAATGAACTCGAACCTAGGTCAGTTTTAAGGTTCCTGGACTTGACCTGATCTTGAAATTGAATTTGGACTTAAATTTCGAATTTGAGAATACCTATTTGGGCCTAYGTTAGTTTAGGGCCACTTAGGTATGTATTTGAAATGTGCAAGGTCGAACCTAGCTCGGTTTTAAGGTTGTGGGTCTATGCTTGAATTAGAAATTGAAACAAAGAGGGACTAGTTCAATTTTAAGGTCCTTTACTTTGGGCTTGACTTGGAATGGGCCTAGGTTAGTCCTAAGTTGGCTTTGWAGCTCCTAAATTGGACTGGAATGGGGCCTAAACCAGACCGTGAATTGGACTAGGGACATTGAGTATTCATGGACTATGTTTTATACTAGTATCCTTGAATGGTCACAAGTACAAGTACATTGATAGAAACACAAGTCAAATTATTCACTTAAGGTTAGAGTCTAAGTGAACTATAGGTCGGCTTGGTTAAGTCGAAGAAGGTACCATGCCTAAAACTAAAACTTGGTACAAGTTTCACCACTAGCGTTAGSAATGTATGGCCAAGATACCCCTTATGTACACGCATCCAGTAACATGTGAACACACGACATGGGTAGGATAKGACTTGCCTTAGCCATGTGATCCATTAACCACATGCATTAAGGTAGTATCCCCCCTTATGGAGATCTTGAGCATAGTACATGCCCATATTGAGACCAAGGAGCCTAAGGTGTGCCCTATTCGGAGGTTCTCATACACAATTGAATTAATTATGAAAGCGAAACTACGAAACTTTCAAGTCTGACCACTCACCTAATGGTGATTATCCCCAGTGAATTTGCCATTTTGTAGGCATGTGACCTCATCGGGCYTACGTCCTATGTCGATTTTGAATTGTCGGATTGAACCATAGATCCCGCACTTAAGTGCATTGGGKGGTGTTGTCRATAGAGAGGATCACCATCGTTCCTATACAAGTTAATCACGAACGCTCGAAACATTGGTGCCAAACTAATGGCCCCACTACTTGGTCTGGTAACCAGAGTGTGGGTTCGGGGACATGGTACGGATAAGATTTTTTTACCCAATCTGCCTGCATGTAGCGGCCTCTACTCGGTCTCATTATAGTTCCATAAATCATAATCATTGAATTCAAAGAGCCTATCGATTTGACCTTAAAAAGCGCACTAAAATTATTACAAGAGTTTATTTCTRTTACGCATGCATYGCTACCTATCCTAACGATTGACCACTTCGAATTAATCAAATTAATATGGTGCCTGAWTTCCGTTCGTCCATAATTAATCTAAATTTAATGTGATTCAAGCAAATTCTGATCTTGATTAAGCAGTYGAAAGAGTCATAGGCGCAAAGATAAAAAATAAGACATATAGGAATCAAAACTCAAATATATACAAACCAACTCACCCTATATCGCTATTAATACAAAAGAAAACAAAGATTAGTGTATCAAAAGCTTTGCTTCCAATTGAATTRTKTATCACAACAACGGAAATCGTTAGTATTGACAATTACAATTAAAATAATAGCGATAAATCGAAAAYKATTGAAAACGAATGAATTTACATGATTGAAAACGAAAAGAAAAACAAAATTCAATGAATTATATTAATCAAAATTAATAACAAGAGAAGAGAGAGAATTTTATTGAATAACTTTAGAATTTGTACCTAAATTCGAAAAGATACGACTCCGAAAGCTGCGACAAATTTGAGGGACTTTTGATTTTGAGAGTGGTTTGTGTTTGTGGATTGAATTTGAAGGAGAGAGAGAGAGACTTTTGAGAGCTTTGAATTGGACTACCTATTATGATTTTCGTTGATCAAATATTGATTTTCGTTGAAGTTCGAATAAGCACCGAGAGGACGTATTTATAGGCATTTTTGGGAAAACGATATATAAAGGTAGATCGGATATATGCTAAAGGAAGCGTATATAAGCTTGGAGCAAGCGTATATACGCTTATGCCAAGCATATATACGCTTGTGATGACGTGGCTTGCCACGTCACCAAGTAAATATATGATTTGTTTTATCTTGTCTGGGTATTTTTATCCGTATTTTCTTAATCTAATWTACGATCCGAGAATTATCCTTTATCCAGTTTATCCTTTCAACCAAATTTTACTTGCTTGGAGCTCAAGATTAATCTTCTAGAACATTTCGGATCATCACCGAATTTTCTGGATATCTGAATTTATTTATTATTAAAAATCATTTTATAAAACTTGTAAAAATAATAAAAAAAATCAAAGAAAAATCAGAAAAATAATCTAAAAATACTAGCGAACTCAGAAAAATGAGAAGAATAAAATTAAAAGTGGAAATTAGAAATAACCTATAGAAAACATTCTAAAAACTAAAGAAAAAGCTTAAAAATAGAAAATAATTAAGATAAATAAAATTAAATACTTTTCGCCTATTAATGGACCCTCAGTGTATGGTTTTGAGCTCAAATTTAATTCAATTCGTGTAAGTGACTGTGGTTTATGGATTTTGTCGCAACTTTTGGAATCAAATCTATTTCGAAATGTCGTACTTTTCCTCATCGGCTATTCAATTTGGGGAGACACTTTAGGGTATCTATAGATAATTAATTAAATACTTATAACTATAAATAGGATTTGGTTGTTATTTAGCTCTTTGTAATCTCTAGCTAGTCATTATGCTCAATATGTCTAGAAGGTAAACTCAATCATGGTGATGATGCCGAATTATCTTTAGGTGGTTTTTGTACTCTGATTTCCCTTCTTTGACCCCATAGGGGTTCCATGTCAGGAGAAGAAGTAATGTGGGATAAAAGTGAGACATTAGGTAAGAGTCCATGATCCTCTTGAAGGAGTGAACTTGTACAATAGAATCCTAGGTTTACTTACAATAGTAAGAGTTACCTAAGGTTGAAAAGTTGTCCATCGTTTAAGTCCTCAAAACTACAAGGATGCTTGCTTTGGAACCACCACGAAATGCAGAGATTGATCTCATTGTCATCCAACATGAATATCCCATCAAACTAGGATGTACCCAAGTGGTATAGAGTCAAAGGCGGTGGAACCTGACTTAATCCCTAAAATCAAGGATGAAATCGCGAATCTCCTGAAAGGTGGGTTCATTAAGTCGGTGAAATATGTTGAATGGATTGCCAATATCATTCTCGTTATTAAGAAAAATGGCAAAATCAGGATTTTTATCGATTATCGAGACATTAACAGTGCCTCTCACAAAGATCAATATCCTATGCCAGTAGCTGACATGCTTATAGATGTTGCATCAAGGCTTGAAATGGTGCAACTCTAGATGGGTTTGCGRGATATCACCAAATCAGGATTGCTAAAGATGATCATTCCAAGACCGCATTTAGGTGCCTAAGGTCTGTACGACTTTAAGAGTACGTGGATATGCCTTTTGGATTGAAAGGATCGACTTATGAACGTGATATGAACCTCATTTCTGATGAGATGATAGGAGACTTCATGGAAATCTATATAGATGATGTTTTGGTGAAATCGAAGARCGCATCAGAACATGAGGAGCACCTTATTCATGCCTTTGAGCKAATGAGGAAGTTTACTYAGAATATGAATCCTTTGAATTTTGCCTTTGGGGTTAAATCCAATATTTTCCTCAGGTTCTTAGTACACAAAAATGGCATCAAAGTAGACTAGTACAAAGCAAAAAGCTGTTTTGGAAGCCCAACCCCCTCAAATAAAAAAGGAGTTGCGAAGGTTTATCACCAATTTARAAGGGAAAACGAAAGCTTTCTTTTCTTTTTTGAAACTTAAGAAAGGAGATGAGTTCAAATGGAATGAAAAAACATCACCAGAAATTGAACAAAATAAAGCAAAACTAGCATCAACACCTATTTTAATCCCTCCAAAATAGAATGGGAACCATTGAGGTTATATMTCTCAACATCATATCGTTTCATCGCTACTTAAATGAACAAGGGCATGAACAAGCAATCTTCTATTTAAATATAATTTTGCAAGAAGTTGAGACCAGATCTACTAACGCTGAGAAATGGTGTTTGAGTTTATATGATACTCCCATCAAACTTAACCGTTWCTTCATGCCTTTTTCCATTGAAGTTATTTCACCTACCGATGTATTAAAAAACTCTTTTGAATCACCCCTTTGTCAAAGGAAGGTTGTGTAAGTGGAGTATGCCTCTATCCCAGTTTGAACTGAAGTACATCTCTCAAAAGGCTACATATGAAAGATCTGGCGCTAGTAGATTTCCTGGCTGATCATCCCCTCGAAGATACTATTAAGGTTCAAGAGGAAGGACATTGGCAGTTATTTGTTGATGGGTCAAGCCGAATTAATTCAGCAATAGTCGGGATAGTGAGGATTTCACCAAAAGGTGTGAAGATCGAAATGGCAGTGACTTTCCAGTCCGATGCACAAACAATAGGGCAGTATTCGAAGCCTTGGTTATAGGTCTCAAGACTTTGAAAGATATGAGTGTCACCAAGGTGCAAGCTTTTGGAGATTCTCAATGGGTTGTATCATAGTTCAGTGGAGAATACCGAGGAACCTCCCCTCTAGCTCTAGCGAGGAATACAACTTTGAGGGGATTAATCTCATTGTTTGAACAATGTGATGTCTCATATATTCCAAGGGAAGAGAATCAAGAAGCTGACTAGCTAGCTCAACAAGCTTCGTTCAAAGACCCTGATTGTTTTAATGAGAATGTTATACAYGTTAGTTCATTCAAATTAAAAACCCTGAAGGAAGCCGAGAGAGTTGAGGTAAATAAGGTTAGTATTCTTGAGTGCAAGGCAGACTGGCTCCAGGAGATTATGGACTATTTAAAGGACCCTTCTGGCAAGAAAGTCCCTGTAAAGGTGAGGCTAGCAGCTACAAAATATTTCCTTTTAGGAAATAAGCTTTATCGAAAGGATCCGCATGGTCTTTTGTTTHGATGTGTGAACACCAAGAAATTTTTGACCATCCTAGCAGATGTCCATCATGGGATTTGCGGATCCATCAATCAGGGCTTTAGATGTGATGGCTCATTCATAGAATGAGGTTTTATTGGCCCTCAGTCAAAGGGGATTGCTGGCAATATGCTAAAGGTTGTAAGCAGTGCCAAAGATTTAAGCCGATAAGAAGAGCTCCAGCCATCAAGTTTCATCCAATAATTAAGCCTTGGTCGCTTAGAGGTTGGGCCATCGATACTATTGGAGCCTTAAAACCACCCTCATTCGGACATCATGAATATATTTTGAGCGCTACTCTTTACTTTATGTAAGGCTTCGCCCCCTTTAAGGGGTTGACCTCAGCTTTAGTGTCATGGAATTGAGCCATGGAGTCTACTGTGAATGCTTTGGGGTGTGTTGTCGATAGAAGTTATGACCACAGTGCCTATATTGGTTAATCACAGACGCCCGAAATGTTAGTGCCATGGAATGACCCCACAACTAGGTCCAGTAACCAGATCGTGGGTTCGAGGATAGGGTAAAGACAAGATCTTCGACCTCTACTCGATCTCATTGTAGTTCCATGAATCATAGTTATTGAATTCAAAGAGCCTATCGATTTGACCTTAAAACTCACAGTAACCTAATATTACTACAAAAATGGATATCTATTATACATGCATCGCAACTTTACCTAATAATTGTGACCCCTTCGAATTAATCAAATTAATATGGTGTCTAAAATCCGATCGTCTATAATTAATTTGAATTTAATATGATTCAAGCAAATTTCAATTTTATTTAAGCAATCAAAAGAGTCATATGCACAAGAATCAAGAATAATATGTACAAGAATTTAAACTCAATTATATGAAAATTCACTTACCATAAATCGTTACCAAAACAAGAGAAAACAAAGGTTAGAGTATCAATAACTTTGCTTCCAAACGAATCGCTTATCACAACAAAAGAGATTGTTAGCATTGACAACAACAATTAAAACAATTGCGATAAAGTAAGGACGATTGAAAATAAGAAGATTTACATTTACATATCTGGAAACTAATAGCGAAACAAAAAWATTCAATGTATTATGTTAATAAAGATTAATAATAAAACAAGAAAGAGAATTAGATTGAATAGACTCAGAATTTGTACGTAAATCTGCAAAGATATGGCTCTGAAAGTTGCAACGAATTCGAGTGACTTTTGATTTTGTGAGTGATTGGTGTTTGGTGAGTGATTTGTGTGAGAGAAAGATTTGAGAGCTTTGTATTGCACGTAGTACAAAGATTTTCATTGATGTTCGTTGATTTTCGTTTATCGTAGTTGAGTTTTTTTTTTATGTTCGAATAAGCACCGAGGGCATGTATTTATAGGCATAAACAAAAAATAAGATAGCAAAGACTAATTCTATCTATCTTTCGTCTGATATCTAGGGGAATTTTTGCATCTGTATTTTCTTGATGTAATCTATAGTCTGAGAATATCCTAGATCTGATTTTGACTTCCTTAGAGATCAATATTACCCTTCTAGAATATTCCTTATCATTCCCAAGTTTTCTAGATGTCTCTTAGAAATTCTGAATTTATTTGATTCGAAAATTATTTCGCAAACTTATAAAAATCATAAAAAAACCATAGAAAAATAAAAAAAATGATTTAAAAATAYAGGCGACCTCGAAAAAAATGAGAGGAATAAGATAAGAATGAAAAATCTTAGAAATGACTTTTAGATATGACTRCAAAAAATCATTTTACTAAGAAATAAGGCCTTAAAATAGAAAATAATTAAAATAAATATTTTCCACCCATTATTGGACCCTCGGTGTATGATTTCAWGGTCAACTTTAATTTGGTTAGTGCAATCTCAAGCTCAACGTTTTTGGCATTAGCTTGATTTCAACTTTAATTTCAAGCTCAATCTATTTTGAAATGTTGTACTTTTCATCACCGGCTATTCAATTTGGGTGACACTTTTGGGTGTCTACACTTTACTAAATGGATTTAGGTCTAAGCTTTTCTGAAGCTCAGTGCAAAGGCAATTAATTTRTTTCTTGAAGAGAAGGTTTTCACAAGATCTGACRTTCCAAAAACCATTACTGTTGACTAGTCGTCAATGTTCACAGGCGTTGGGTTTGATRAATATCTCAAGGAGTTTGATATTAAGAAGTTTCATTCAACGCGTTATTTCGCACAAGATAATGGACAAGATGAAGCTACCMACAAAATCATAGCAAGAGGGATATAAAAAAAATGGTGGATAATAATCYGCAAAATTGGCACACTCTTTTACATAACACTACTAGGGCATATARAACATCAAAGAGTGATGCGATAGGGACAACTCCATATCAATTGGTGCATGGCCATGAGCCAATATTGCCAGCAAAATTAAGCGCTAAGTCTGCTCGAGTGACTAGCCAAATGGATTTGTCATTCGAAGACTATATTGAAGCAATGTCAATTGAACTGATGGGCGTGGAGGAAGAACGTTAACGAGAATTAACGAGCATTAAGGTCTAGAAGAAACAAGTGGCTAAGTCTTATAATAAGAAGATTAAGCATGAAATCTTCKTAGAATGGGACTTGAACTGATGGACGTGGARRAARAACGTTTGCGCACATTAGTGAGCATTAAGGTCAGAAGAAACAAGTGGCTAAGTCTTATAATAAGAAGTTTAAGCATTAGTGAGCATTAAGGTCAGAAGAAACAAGTTGTCTTATAATAAGAAGGTTAAGCATAAAATCTTCTTAGAAGGGGACTTGGTGTGGAAGATGAAACTGCCTAAACATAGCTACAAGGATCATGTCTTTGGTAAATGGTCATCCAAATGGGAGGGACATTTAGAGTGGTCAAGGTTATGTCCGAAAATGCTTATCTACTAGAAGAGTTAGATGGGGATGTTTCCAAGAGCGCTAAATGGGAAATTTCTAAGGCAATATACACCATGCATTTGGGAAAGTCACCGATATTTACGATCAAAGCATCTTGACTCGGAGGCCTTTAATAAGTAAAAGGCGAGTAGCATTTTTATTAAATTTATGTAACAAAATCTTCCTAAGGGAGTATGTAAATTTAATCTAGCAATGGGATGATGATTATTTTTTGACAAAACCAAAATCAAGGGGCCTAGGACGTTGTTACATGATTTATGTGATCATAACGAATGAAAGTTTAACCCATTGAWAAGTCAAAATATAGGATCAGAAGTGAAAACGCCGAGGGGCATTTGGGGGTGTAGTAGTTACACAAAAGTTACTAGACCTCCCAATTTTTGGCTTGTAAGTATAAYTGTGGTCATTTACAAGCCTTTCACATTTTCATCCATTCTTCATTCTCTTTCTTCAAGAATTTCTCTTCATTTTCTTTCTCTCCCTAGAAATTAGGTCTAATACGCCAACACTTAATAGAGTTCAAAAGATGGGTGCTCGATAAGGCTCGTCGCCAAGAAGGCTTCAACTTCMTGAATCATGATATTGCCTGCTAAGGTATCAATGGGGTCGAATGGAGATTCAAGGATCGAGAAAAGAGAGCCCTTGTCACATCTGAGTTCAAGTGGTTCAAGTACTGAAGGTAGGAAAATGACCACCCCTACACCAGAAAAAAGCAACGTGCAGATGAGACAACGTTTTGAAAGGAAGAGGAGGAGAAGGAAGAAGATAGAAGGAAGAAGGAGATGAAGTTGCAGTTTGAGTATGAAAGGCGAAAGAAGAGGGACGATGACTCAGAGGAAGCCAAAGGAAGGGAAAAAGGTGAGTGTCATTGCAAGTGTTAGAAGAAGAAAGCATCATAATCATCATCTTTATCATCATCAATGGGATCACATCCTGCAAAAGCTGGGGAGGCAAAGAGGATAAGATCGATTCTAACAACTACGAGTTGGCTAGCGACGATTAGGATCTCTCTTCTCTCTTCGTTTGTAAATTTTAAATTAGTCTAAAAACATCATTGTAGCAGACCTTAGTCTTTTAAGTTCACCAAATGTTAGAATTATGTAATAGTTTTTAGATTCCTAACTTTACAATTTCAAATCATTTTGTCTAAAAACATTGTTCTTACGATGTTACAAATGTGAATTCTAAAATTATTTTAATCATTAATGGAAATATACTGTTTAAATGAAGTAAAGTTATGATTAATAAATCAAATGACGGTCTTGTAATGATGGTGTTGCCTAGGATGATGCATTAATTTATTGCTTGGCCATGGTTTAAGTCCAAGTATTTTTCCGTGAAGGAAAATGAAATTCTTGGAATTCGCACGAATTTGTGTATCATCCTAACCAAAAAACACTTTAATTCATTATTATTGCAATTGTGACATTGTCACGAAATTGTAATTTTTGAATTACAAGATCATGATATAACTAAAGCCTTAAGGATAAAATTCACAAATATCATTAGTCCTTTATTTTCCCTAAGTCGTTAATTCACAATGACTCTTGTGATATCTCCCTTGCAAATGAAGGGGACAATTTGTTACAGGTTAAAAATATTCGGTAGACTTTGTGTACTAATATTGGCCAAGAGTTTGATAAGCACTGATTGAGACACATTAAGYAAGAGTTTGACAAGTATTGACTAAGAATACGTACATCCCTTGAGTATGTTAATCTGGCAATGGCACGGAAGCGCCAAGGAGATATAGTGAGGAGATGAGAGACGACCCAGCAAGAATGGCCCAAAAGGATAG
>SNQN01001880.1:11816-30871 GCA_008642245.1 Bassia scoparia
TCATTTTGCATAATAAAATAACAAAAAATTGTAATAAAGACTAAAAAAAATAGTGTGGGATCAAGAGTGGACCACAATGTAAGAGAAAAAATGACCGTATATGTAAATGAAAACATCGTCTATATAAATTTAAAGATTGTCTATGTAATTAGAAATATCGTCTATGTAAATTTTAAAATAATTTGTGTTTGATTGACTTAGTATCCCATTTTGTTTGTTGAATTGGGTTACATTTAGGCTACATTATTTGATAGAACTTAAAAACATTTTTCATTTCTTTTTTAATTTTAAATTGTTTGGTAGACAAAGGGTGTAAAACAATTTTCCATAGGAGTCTAATTTCCCTTACAATCATGGAAAACAATTTTCCTTCCAAAATGAAACGAAAACTATTTTCCTCTCTTCTTTTGTATACTCCTTCACTACCTCCTTGGATACCCTTTATTTTCCCATTTCCAAATTTCCATTACTTTTTTAACATACAACCAAATAATTTGAATATTTTATCCATGAAAATTATTTTCCAAGAAAATTACTTTCCATCAAAATCATTTTAAATTGAAAATATTTTACGTACAATCAAAAGGAGCCTTAGGGTCTTAGTCTGGGCTAAAACTTGATAGGTTAATTAAAGTATTTGTAACCTAAACTAAAAGTAACTCGTAACCTGAAATTCACAATAAATCAAAATGACTTGAATTGTTTTTACAAGCAAAAATTTAACCTGAATAGAACTGACAAAATGATAAAATGAACAGCAATTAGTCTAAAATTATATTGATCTCAAACAAACCCATAAATATATACTTTGATCCAAGCAACTTAAACTAAACTGAATAAATATGTGAATTAAAATTGCACCAAATTGTTATCACCGTTACTTATATAATTAAAATTAAACTATTATCAACATGTAACGACTATGTTCTTTTCACCTTATTTTCAATACTTATTGAAGAAGATAAATTCAAATACGTTAAAATAAATTCAGATAGATACTAATAAGCTGAAAATAACATGCTTATTCAGGTAAATATAGATGACTTAATATAAATTCAAGTAAGTACAAATAAGTTGAAATGAACTAACCCTACATAAGTAAGTACAAATAAGCTTTCAAAATACCTAAGGAACAGGAAGTGTCTTTATTTGTTTGATTTTTTTCAATAATTCCGATACTAATAGAATTTCTATCTGTCGTTTATTAATTTAGCTTCACATGATGACATGAGGAACATGCATGTTTACTTGAAACTAGTTTTTTTTCCCGTTCGACACATGAGCACAATATAATATGTTGGAGTTCTGTACTCTAACATAGACGCTTCAAAGAATATAGACGCTTCAAAGAATACTTGTCTCACATTGTCAGTTTGACAAGGTTTTTTCTTGTTGGAGTTGTATATGTACTTGTCCTACNAATAATTAAAATGATAGATAGAAAATGAGACATTTGATATGTTGATGAACTATTTTGCTCATTTAATAAAATATGAAAACATCTTGGAAAAATGAATACTCCATATTTAAAAAAGGTTTAAAARTCTTAGAAAATAATATCAAATGTAGTTTTAGATGGATTATTCTACTTAAGAATTTGACACGTGATATTGACAAATTCTTAGATTAATCTCATGCGTTGCACGGCTTTGACAAATAATATTTTTATTCGTTAAAATTTTGTTAGAARATGATTAAATTGAAAAAATTACTATAAAGTAAATAGTAATCATAGTATATAGAAAGATGATGAATTGTTAATCAAAAGGGTAAGGAGTAAATGAGGCATTGAATATACTCCTTAAAAAGTGTACTCCTAAACTAATTTAATATAGTACGTAAACAAAATTGCATTTATTATTTATTTTTGAAAATTGGGAAGGTAAAAATTGTAAAAATAAAAAGAATAAATTAAAATAGAATGATTTTAATTATATATTTTGGAGGGAAAATTTTTCATAAGGACGTGTCATGTGGCAAAAGCTTATGTAARCATGTTCTATTTTAGTAATTATTTATAGATGTTCAATTTCAATTTTTATTTCCATTTTAGCTAGTCTTCTTATAAGGCTATGTATATCATTTTGCATAATAAAATAACAAAAAATTGTAATAAAGACTAAAAAAAATAGTGTGGGATCAAGAGTGGACCACAATGTAAGAGAAAAAATGACYGTATATGTAAATGAAAACATCGTCTATATAAATTTAAAGATTGTCTATGTAATTAGAAATATCGTCTATGTAAATTTTAAAATAATTTGTGTTTGATTGACTTAGTATCCCATGCGAGGCGTCCCAGTCCTAGCATATTTTCTTTCAATTCGTTTTTTTGAGTCTATGGCTAGTCTTCAAATAAGCCATGTATGTCTTCAAATTTCTCTTTCATCAATAAAAAGATTCCATTTTGCAATTATTTTTCTAAGTCTGATGCAAGTCTCAACACTCATTTGGGCCACATTGTTAAATTCTAATGCTGATTCAATTATTTAATTTGAACATGCCCCAGAGAGCCTTCTTTCCACAGCTCCACAAAAATGACCCATCCCTCCATTCCCTTTGTCACAATTTCAATCAAACTTCCCTCGCAAAGCCTTTTTTGAGCCACAAACACTATTTCATTTAGGCTATTTTTCTTTCAATCCACCCACATTACCTAACCCGTTTGGACCAAGGTGCGTTAGGAAAAGGACACGTGCAAAAAAAAGAAAGAAAAAAAATAGTAAAATGTGCAAAAAGGAAAAAAAGAAAAATCAAGTTCAACACAAAACGTTGTCAACAAATGCAAGATCATTCCAAATCCAAATCCCAAAAAGTTCAAAAAGCTTCAAAACAAAAGCAAAAAGTTCTAAAAAGCACACTGCGCACCGTCGGGTCACTTCTAATAAACATCAAGCCTTTTTTCAAAACCTCAAAACCACCAGCCTTCACTTACAACCACAAAAGCCCTCTCACATTGAGGCATTGTTCAAATCGATCACCAGAACTAGTTGATCTGATTCCGTAAGGAAAACGTAGGAAAAGCCTCTTCTCGAGGTTCGACGCTCAATCAGCATTAACATAAATCAATTTGACCTCTTTGAGTGCTTTGACTTGCTTAATCGTTATGGTTTTGCCAAGTCTAGGAACCTGCATAGCCATGTTGACCTACATCATTAGCCCACCTAACATTGTTAGGCCCAATCTTGGAACCCTTATGCACAAGAATTGAAACCTTTTTATTTCTCGAACCCATAGCCTATTTTGGTCACCGCCAAGGGGAACTCATTGACTCAATCCAAAGAAGTAAAGCCACCTGGACCCTTGGTCAGTTACTGTTGTTGGGGAACTTCATCCATTACATCCCTCCATACTTCCCTATGTTGACCTTAAGCCGTAAAACCACGTTGTCTCAAAGTCTCGCTGGGGGCCTTGTTGTTCATCATGGCTCCTTAATTTCCCATTTGGGGCTTCTTGTTTCCTAAGGCCCCTATTTACTGTTTTCAAGTCTATTGCATTAAGTGGAAATTCTGAAAAATTACTTTTGTAACCCTGTCGCTTTTTCCAATTCAAAGTCACTGTTCGCCAAATGTTAAAGTCAATCACGTCTGTTCCAAATGTCACCTTTTCTCTAAAGTCAACTCTTTCAAAATGACAGCCTCTTTTCAAATTGCACTCCGTACTTAGATTAGAACCAATATCGTCCTTTCATGTTCTAGAACCAGCACCTTAGACTGCTCTTCAAATTCAAAAAAGTCACTTCATCAAAAATCATTTGTCTAGAATCAGACCTAGACAAGTCACTTTCAAATCATGTCTAGAAATCAGACCTAAGACAAGTCCACTTTCAAAATCATGTTCTAAATCAGACCTAGACAGTTCCACTTTCAAATCACGTCTAGAATCGACCCCTAGACAAGCCACTTTCAAAAGTCACTTTCAAATCATGTTCTAGGATCAGACCAGAGACAAAGACACTTTTTCAAATTCATGTCTAAGAAACCAGACCTTATAACTGGACTCTTTTCAACTCAAAGACTCTTTCAAATCCGTTCTAGAATCAGGGGGACCTAGACAAAGACACTCTAAAAATTCAAGTTTAGGAAACCAGGAACCTAAGGGACAAATGCCACTTTTCAAAAGGACTCTCTCAAAATCATGGTCTAGAATCAGGCCTAGACAAAGACACTTTAAAGCAATTCTGAACCAGACCTGACAAGCCACCTTTCAAAGACTTCTCTCAACCCATTGTCTAAAACCAGAAACCTAGACAACCCTTTCAAAAAGGACTCTCTCAAACCATGTCTAAACCAGAAACCTAGACAATGACTCTTGACCAAAAACTTAGTCTAGAAATCAGACCTAGACAGGCCCTTCCAAACTCTTAAAAGATCTTTCCAAACTCAATGACTCTTGCCACTCTCTCAACCTCAAGGTCACAAGTACAAGTCAAAACATTCATGCAAATTTCTCTAGGCATTTAAAACAGACCATTCGTCACCAAGGTAGTCCTTAAATCCTGAATAGGGACACACTTTTCAATCAATGCTGCATTTCTTCGAAACATTGGGATGCACCGCATTTCTTTCCAGTTCAGGGCCGAACTGGGGAATTTGAACCGCTCAAGGGAACTCGGACACATTTTTACAGGGCACATCGAACCGCCCTGGGACACGGCTACAGTAAACTAACTCTTTTTTTGCAGATTGGTACCGGCGAAAAAAGGGTAGCTCGGGTCGCAGAAACGTCTTGTTTCGCTCTCCGTCCCAAATCGAATACTTGACTTTCGTCTTACGAAACTATCGTTCTCTCCAGACTCAGTCCAAAGGTGGGCTTCTGTAACCACCTGAAAAATGTTGTTCCCCAATATGAGTAATCACTACGTGATGAAAATATACCGGCGTTCTCCGTTGTTTCGACTCGGGGAAAAAAAAAAAAAAACAAAAAACAAAAAGGATGCTTTGAACTCACGAAAGTTGAAAATAGCGTCGAGGTCAATACTCGGAATTATTTGAGCAAAAGCGTCATTACAGGCAAAACATATTTTCCTTCGATTTTTCCTCGAAAATTTTCAAAAAGGTTTTCAAACGGTTTCAAACGAGTTTAAAAACTTGGCGATTCTCAGGCTTTTTATTTTTTCATGTTTTTTTCCAGTGCGTCACATTTCTGAAATCCCCAATATTTTTCAAATTATTTTCTGATTCTTTGATATGATTTTCTAGAATTTTGCAACGTTTAAATTACGCAAAGAATACGCAGGAAAATACGTGAATAATTAGCAAAAATACTCCGGAATTACGTAACCTTTCTAGAAATTCTAGAAAATCCTTGCTTGGAGAAAGCAAGGTGTCTAGAGTACGTCGAATCAAGGAAATCACGAATTAAAATCGGAGGAAATCAAAACACATATCGTTTTTGAAAAAAATATTACAAAACCAACTTAGGTCGTATATTTTTACGCTGAAAAACGACGTATATACGCTCCTGTGATGGCTAATATACCCCGCTTCCTTTGAGGCTATATACGCTAACAAACTCTTACGTATTTGCCAAAAATCAAAGCCCATGAGAAGCGTATATACGCTGCATGAGCGTATATATACGCTTTTCCTCACCTGCGTATATACGCTCATCTCCAGCGTAATATACGCAGGGTTTTTCCTGCCTCGTTTTGCCTGCGCTGCCTTAAAAATTAACCTCGCGCGCTGGCCTCTCAGTCGCACAGTTCCCCACCTATACGCACAAAACATTCCATTTTAAAACCTTCATCTTGACACGACTTTTCAATACAACTCTGACAAGTCAACGAGACACTATCCTATTACACTTTCTCCGAAAACACTCAAAACAATACATTCTATTTCTAATTCAAAAGCAACGATTCGTTCGAAATCCAAACAAAGCGAAATAAGGTATAAAATTCTGAGATTACTTCACCAAAAACCTCTCCTTTCACTCTTTTTTAAATTCTTTTAGTCACTTTAAATTGGACTAAACCATATTTTGTTTTTTAATTCAATTAACAAGTAGAAACTCAACCTCTTAATCTTCATGTAAAATGTAGTTTTTCTTTTTTTCATTGTTTTTCCATTTGTTTTCTTGTTTCTTTATTTAATTATTCATATATTATGTCAAATACTAACGTGTTGTTTGTCTCCCATTAGCAATTCAATCGTTAAAGGCGATTCCTTTGATTTTGATGTTCTAACGATTTGATTGTTTGCAGTGAAAGTAGGAGGGACATTACATTACAATTTATGCCTTATAACTTTTTTTTTTACATGTCTCGTTTGTATAATATCTTTCACCACGACTTGTAATATATTTGTTTTAAAAACGAAGACCGGAAATTTTAACGTTGTCGAGCATTAAAGTCAATTTAATCTATGACGACGTTTTTCTAAAGACACTTATGAACAATGACTAACAATCAAGTGATCGCCTTATCATTGTTAGAAAAGTCTTGGTTGACATAATAGCAACCCAACCTAGTAATCAATGCACTCTCAAAAGTTTCAAATCAAATACGCTCTTTTTGAATTTCAATTGTTATGATTGTATGAACTACAAATGAGGACCGAGTAGGAGGCCGCTACATGCGGTGCGAATTGGGTTTACAGATCGATTCGTACCAGTCCCCGAAACCCCACGAACTCTGTTACTTGATTGGGACTGGGGCATTAATTGGCCAACCAATTGTTGTTCGGCGTCGTGAATTTAAACCCTATATAGTACGGTGGCGATTCCCCTCAATTCATGGAACACACCCCAACGCCATTCAACATCGGATGTCCATGGGCTGCAAACTTCCATGACAACTAAAGCTGAGGTTCAACGCCCCTTTGCCTAGGCGGCGAGGCCCTTACACAAGCCGTTTTCACGACCATTAGATCCTGATGAAATTTGATTAAGCGTAGCGTTTATGATATTACAAAATTCTGGGCCTCTTTGTTTCCCCCTCCAATGTATCTTTCTTCTTTCATTCCCTTTTCTTACTATGGAATTTTATTCTTATTAAAGGTCCAATTGATGAATGGGAATAGTATGTATTTATTAGGGTAAACCGAAAACATATGATGATAATCAAAAACTGTACTTTCCCTTCCCAAACTTAAAAATTCCCTCCACCTTTACATGAAATAGAGGAAAAACATATACGCATGCATTTTCGAAATTTTGTAAAAGGAAATCAAAAATAAAATTTTAATTCTCTAATTGGTCGTAGTATTAATTTTACCTTCACAATGATCCACCCTTCCACAACGATGTTACCAATCGCCGACGCAAAAAACTTTTTTTGGAGCAATGATCGCAGTAGGTTTCACTGTCACGGTTTGCCTCCAAATTTATTTCAGGACGAAATAACATTCCAAATAACCAAAAAAACATCGAAATCAACCATCATTGGAGCAAAAATTCGCCGGAAAGCAAAAATTATAAAGTTATGGTTTGCTTTTTCTTCCCGGCGAACAAACCAGCCGTCGAGAGGAGGTTGTCCACGGATTGTTCATCAATTGCCATCTGTTATATTCATCTTCAATTCATTATTTTTCCAAGATTTGCATTTGAAAATCGGCAGCAAAACTAGTACCAAAAATTTTTTATGCCACATGAAGCCACATCGGAGGGGGGGAAAAAGCAAGCTTGGTCGCGTATAGTCGCGAAGGTCGGTGGCAATGGGCGGTCGATGGTCGGACAGGAAGGTCAGCAATGGGTCGGAGTTGGTCGGTGTTGGCCTGTGTTGCCGAACCGATGAATGTTCCTCGACAATACAGAAAATATCAATTACTTTCCCAAATAAAATTAAAATGTAAAAATAAAAAAAATTCCATTAAATTAAAAAAATTAAAATAAAAATATTTGAATTTCAAATTTTGAAATTGTTTGAAATTTTCAAAAAGATGAAAAATTGGAAAATGGAGCAAGTTGGGACCCCAATGTAAGTTAATTAATAAAATGCAGAGGATCTTTGTGTATGGGCCCAAAGTACACAAAAAGTGTAACCTTACCCTTTCTCCTTGCCTAAAGTCAAATTTATTCTCGACTTCATACCACCACGGCGTTCTTGGCAATTTGATCCCAGAGGTTACAACGACCTTGCCACTCAAGGCTGTGTATAACAAAGAGTTGGACTAAGAAAACGCTTCGATTAGCCCAAAGAAAAAATATCTTAGGGAACTGAGTGGTTTTTTTAGAGAGAATAGATACTTTTTTTACATGATATGTTTAATTGAATTAAAAAACCTGTCGAAATATATAAACTTCAACAAGAAGAAAAACCTTGACAAAATTACATAACTTTAATATGGGACAAAGTATATATATAAAAAATCCAAAAAGAGAAAAAACCTAGTCAGTTTACCGTACTAATTAAAATCCGACAAAGAAAAAAAACCTAGTCAGTTTAACGTACTAAAGTCTACTAAACAAGTATGGTATGTGATAAGCGGTTGTTGTTGGCACTCTGTAGTTGGGTGTTGCGAAGAGAGGAAGATCCTTGATGGGGTGTTTGAACATCCAAAAAAGAGAAAAAGATTGTGTTGGTAGTTTGATGATAGTGTGTTGATGTTCACCTGGTGTACGTGGGTATGGGTTGATTGGTTGATGTTATGGTGTTTATTGTTTGAGGTTAATGGGTGATGTTATTAAATTGCATAATGATGCTTAAAGGGGAAATTAAAACTGCGAATAATATCAATAATTATTTTTGTATTTATATTTTACTTAAATGCCAGTTTTTGCCAAAAGTGGTACTTCAAAATATTACAAACTTTGGGACTAAAGTTTAGTATCAATTTGTTATATGGCTAACTCGAAGAAAAAGGTTACATAGTTACATGTATTCACCCAAAGTCATAACTTTCATATTCCAAAAAAAATAGTCTTGTCAATAGGGGCGGTAATTAAAAAGAAGGCGAAACCCGTTTTCTCATTCCGATGGAAGAGGTCTTAGTTTGGCAGTATGGTGCAGATAGAGATGAGATTTTTTTGAAAATCATACTTACCATGGTTGATGGGCGGGGATGGATTTTTTTATAGTTGTCCCGGGCTCCATTCTTCAGCCACCCCACCTCATATCCATTATATTTTAAAATTTAAAAATTAATATATAATGGCTTCCATGACTAAAAATTATTTTATGACCAAACAAAAAGATGTGTGTATTATAGTGTAACCCTTTTGAAATACGTTTATTTGGGTTAATTATTTAATATTTTTAAGAAAATTTTCAAACAACTACCCCACTTTGTCAAACTTTGAAAAAACTACCACTTTTTTTAAAAAAAACTATTTCCACTTTTTATAAAAAAAGGTTTGTTGAACCCCACGAACCATTAACGTTTAAAGTTAACACGGTAAAACTCTCTCCCTTCCAAAACCACGCCTTCCCCAGCAACCTTTCCTGTCAACGCTGCCACCCTTCTCCACCTCCACCACGCCACCAGTCTGCCCACTCCTCCTCCCTTTCCCGGTGGCAGCCACCCCTCCCCCTGTAAGGCCCCCCCAAAAACACACGCAGCCTTTCTTGTCAAAAAACCGTACGCTAATTACACATCAGTAGGGCTCATTTTGATAGAACGCCATCAAATTTTCATGCCAGAGAAATCACACAGCATCCTTAGTGCCTGACGTGAGAGCGTTTGAAGTTTAGCTGGGACGGTTGGACCCACCGTTGCTGACATGGTGCCGAGAAAAAAGGCCCTCCGATTTTCCTTCATCTTTTTAAGAACCATTTGAAGAGAATTTTCTTCAGGAGAAATTTGTTTCTCCTCAACCCTTGTAGTTGACTACATCATGACTTTTCTTATTGATCCTAGAAACCACCTGATACGGCCATTAAATTTCATGTCATTTGAAACTGATGAATCACGAATCTGCTTGCCAAATCAATCGCTTGGCATCTGAAACAAAAATGAAGGTTTTTTTTATCAGCAAAAATTTGCCCTCAAACATTGAAGCTTGAACAAGGTAAACGATTATAATCCAAAAGAACAATGAAATACAACAATGATCATTGAAGCGCTTCCTTGGGCACAAAAATTGACTTACAAAAAATACACCTATAACTTCCCCAAAAAACAAACCAATTTGGAAAACCCCTAGGACTTCGCAACCCTCAAATCCCCATCAAATTAATCCAATTTTCGCAACCCATAAGCCAATGAATGTCCTAAGACTTTGAAAAAGCTCCAAAATTTTCGCTAAAACCAAATTACCCAATTTGCAATTGAAAAATACCCCAATATCTGAAACACCCATTTCAAACCCTTAATTACGTGAAATTCCCAAGGGGCATAAACTTACTTGAATCAACTTCCCATATATTTGATTTTAGTATTCTTGAAGCCTATTTCATTGATAGTTTTCCGAGATCTGACAAGACTTTCAGAAAAGAAACCGAGTCCAATAAAAGATGGCTGGAAATGTTTGAAAAAATTTGCATTTAAGCTTGCGCTGGCTGGGTTGTGGTTTTCGTGGTATGGATGTTAAGGGTGTTTTAGAGTTGTGGGTGGTCTGGCGCTTCCCTTGTGCTGCGGTGTCTGTGGGGTGCTCCGATGGACGTGATGGTGGTCGGTCGTATGACGAGCAGCGGGAGGGGAGGTGGTTCGTAGTGTTGTTGGAAGGAGAGAATTTAATGGTGTTAGTGGAAAAAAACCGTTTGAATTGTCGTGGTTCACAAAAACTTTTGGATTAAAAAAGTCGCGCGGTAGTGTTTCAGGTTTGACAAATAATGGAGGTTAGTTCGTGTACAAAAATTTTCCTAGTTAATATTCAGACGAGATAAATTAAGTTATTTTGGCATGATTGTTTAAAAGGAAAAAAGTTAGTAGAAATTTGTTGTAGCTTGTATATAAATGGGGGTTGGGGGGCGAAAAGATTTTATTACGTTTATATTGTTGATTTGAGGGAATGTGCAAAAATTTTGAAAAAAACATCGCGATAGATGGAGATAGAAAATGGACTTAATGAAAGATTGGAGATGGGAGAGAAAATTTAGGCGGGTCAATGAAGGATGAGGAAGCCAGAAATTCGTCCCATCATTGGGACCAGGACTATCGCATAACGGGCTTACGGAAACCATGGAGAAGAGGAAGTGTATATCTATCAAAATGGTTGGGATAAAACAAAAAAACTCAATCAAACAATATTAGATTGTTTTGATTTATATTAATTAGGTAAAAGACAAAGTGGATCCCTGTGGTTCTTCCACTAAAAAAAAGCCAAAAATGAAGAACAATAAAAAAATTTCGTCTATGTAAAATTAAACCATTGTTATGTAAATATAATGGTAAAATCTGATGTCATGTTGAGAATGTTCTATACAAAATTAAAATGTAGTCCATCAAAAGAAAATTGTTAGCAAAAAACTACATATGATACCCGCGCGCCAGTTAAAAACAAAAAAGTTTTGTTAATGGTTGGCCAATTTGACTTAATTTAAATCACAATGACATACTTCCTTCGGATTTCTTTGAGAAATGATGCGATCAGTTCCATTAGAGGAAATTCACAAATATAACTGTCTCACTTACTTTTCTTCTCAATTATGGTCGTGTGGAGCCAACAATTAAAAAAAATATTTATTCTTTTCGTCTTATTGGAAAAACCACAATTAATAATACATTTTTTCGGCCCAACTACTTTATTAAAATTAATTCATCACTAACACCCATCGTTTAATAAACTTTATCTCTCTTTTTTTTTCTCTGCCCACTTATCCCACCTCGAATCCACTCACTCATATTTTATCTCGTTTATTCGAAAAGAAAACCAGAAAGTGGAGCGATTTTAAAAGGGAAAATAGAGAAAAAATCGTTACCATGAACAAGTAGTGCCACGCGTTTAAATCTGCGGAACCTTCTAATGCTCAGAGAAAAATGTATGCTGGTCGGGCCGCACAAGATCAACAGTATGCCTATGAAAACACTATGGATTCGTTCCCTTGCGTTTTAATACATTACCATAAAGATTTATAGTAAATGGGCACATTTTGTGTTTCCTTTAAATCTTCACCAAAACTAACAAACAAGTAGCATTTGACTAGACATGGATTCCCTCATCTCTTCTAAGCGCAGCAGACTGTATGCATGATTTACTTTTAAAAGAAAAAATTCAGAGTTGGTGTTATAGTTTTGAATCAATCCTTGATTCATTTTATTCATATTTCTTGGTTCATTTTCAACCAATTTTAATTAGTGTGAGTTTTCATATCCTTGATTCATTTATGCAGGTTATCTTTGTTCGACAACTTTGATTGTTTGCAAAAAACAAAAAAAAAATAAAAATCATAGTGTGGAATTTGTTCTAGCTTGGATTTCATTTATTATATCCTTGTCATTTCACCAAATCTTTTACTTGTAATGTTTGTTTACATATCCTTCATCAATTTAATCATTATCCTTTTTCAACAAATCGGATTGCAAAAAGAGAAAAAAAAGAAAAAAAAAAAAAACAAATTTACCGAACTGCCATTTCGTTGCATGTGGGCCCCACCCAATTTCTTTTTCTCATTGCCCAAAATAACCTTCTGCTGCATGGAAGTAATACAACAGGTTGCTTGCACGGACATTTCTCTTACTAAACATTCGTATTTGAATTTGGGGCGCAATTTGAACAGTGGGGACGAAGGCAAAGCTGATTACTCAATAATCCGTAACTGCACCATCTTTAGAAAAGAAGCATAGAAGCATTTTTAAGATGTATTTTATTTAAAAAGAAAATTTAATTTGGGAAAATAATTACAAAAATTTGACACTCTTAATTTAAAGAATTAAACTAGATTTTTAGCCCCGTGCGCAATGCGAACGTTTTGACAGGACAAAAATTGATGAATATATGAATTTTTGTTTAGAGTATATAAATAAACAATTTAAATGGCCTTACATAGTAGAAATAAGAAAAATTAGATAATTAAAAAATGATAGATAGGAAAAGTTGAGACATTGATATGTTTGATGAACTATTTGCTCATTTAATAAAATTATGAAAAACATCTTGAAAAAAAATTGAATACTCCATATTTAAAAAAGGGTTTTTTAAAAGTCTTTAGAAAATAATATCAAATGTAGTTAGATTGGATATTTCTACTTTAAGAATGTTGACACGTGGAGATTGACAATATCTTTAGTATTAGTTCATGCTTTTGCACTGGTTTGGGAACAAAAATAATAATTTTTTATTCGTTAAAAATTTTGTTAGAAGAATATAATGAAAGAGAAAATTACTATAAAAGTAAATAGTAAACGATTTGTAGTATATAGAAAGCATGATGAATTGTTAATCCAAAAGGTGGCGTAAGGAGTAAATGAGCTCCATTGAAATATTACTCCTTAAAAAGTGTACTCCTAAACTATTTAATATAGTACGTAAACAAAAATTGCATTTATTATTTATTTTTGAAAAAATTGGAAGGTAAAAGTAAAAAATAACAAGAATAAATTAAAAATAGAAATGATTTTTAATCTATATATTTTGGGACGGGAAAAATTTTTTCGATCCTAGAAACGACGTGGTCATGTGCAAAAAAGACTTTATGTAAGCATTTCTATTTTATGTAAAAACTATTTATAGATGTTCATTTCCAATTTTTTTATTCCATTTAGCTAGTTCTTCTTATAAGGCTAATGTATATCCTTTGCATATAAAATAAACAAAAAAATTTAATAAAGGTGACTACAAAAAAAAAAATAGTGTGGGATCAATGAGTGGTACCAACAATGTAAGAGGAGAAAAAAAGGGACCATATATGTATAATGAGAAACATCTGGTCTATATTAAATTAAAAATTGCTCTTATGTAATTAGAAAAATATCGTCTATGTAAATTTAATATAATTGTTTGACTTGAGCAGATTTCCCATTTTGTTTTTTAAATGTTTACATGTTAGGGCTACATGTATTCGAGTAGAACTGGATGTATGAAAACATTTTTCATTTTCTTTTAATTTAAATGTTTTGGTAACCAAAAGGTGTGTAAAACAATTATCCATAGGGAGGAGTCTATATTTTCCCTTTACAAAATCGATGGGGAAAAAAACACTAAATTTCCTTCCGAAAATTCAAAACAAACAGACTATTTTTCCTCTCTTCTTTGTAGACTTCGCTTTCGACTACCCCTCCTTTGGAATACCCTTATTTTCCCGATTTCCAAAATCTCCATTACTTTTTTTACAATTACAACCAAAATAATGTGAAATTTTATATTCCAGAAAATTATTTTTCCAAAGAAAAGTTTACTTTTCCTAAAGTCATTTTAAATTGAAAATATTACTTACAATCAGAAAGGGAGCTTAGGGTCTATGTCGGCTTAACTTCGAATGATAGTTACATTAAAGTATTTAACCTAACTAAAAGGAACCGAACCTGAAATTCCACATAAATCAAAGTCTTGACTTGGATATTGTTTTACACGACAAAAAATTTAACCTGAAATACTGACAAAATGATTTGTAAAAATGAACGCAAGTTAGTCTAAAATTATATTGATCTCAAACAAAGCCATAATAACTACTTTGATCCAGCAAACTTAATACTAAACTTGAATTAAATATGGAATTAAATTGCACCAATTGTTATCACCGGGTCTTGACTATATAATAAAATTAAACTTATTATAACATGTTAACGGGACTATGTCTTCTCACCTTATTTTCAATACTATTGGAAGATAACATTCAATACCGTTAACAATTAATTCAGAAATACTAATAGCTGAAATAATAACATGCTTATTCAGGTAAATATAGATGACTTATATAAAATTCAAAAGTAAGTACAATAAGTTGAAAATGAACTAAACCCTACTATAGAAGATCACCAACAGTAAGCTTTCAAGATACCTTAAGGAACAGAAGTGTCTTTATTTGTTTGAATTTTTTCAATAATTCCGCTAACTAATAAGAATTTCTATCTGTTCGTTTTATTAATTTAGCTTCCACTTGATACATGAGGAAAACATGCATGATGTACTTGAAATGTTTTTTCCCGTTTCGGACATCATTGAGCACAATATCATAATGTTGGGTTCTTGTACTGCTAAACAAAGGACGCTTCAAGAATATTAGACGCCTTCAATGAATACTTGTCTACAAATTGTCAGGTTTGACAAGGTTTTTTTTGGTTGGAGTTGATATATGTAACTGTCTACATCACAATGTATAATTTGCATAGGGCGGACCAGAGGGTAGGGACAACAGGACACTGTGTCCCCACCCATTTTCAAAAAAAAAATCGAAAAAAAAATGTTTTTGTCTAAAAAAAATAATCTGAATTATATAATAAATACCAAAAAAGAGAGTAATAATATATCACAAAGAAAAGTTAGCTCAGTGGTTGGATATCTCTGTGTTCTACTTTTCTAGGGTCTTGGTTCAAAACCCTATTGTCAAACAAAATATTTATTGTTTTTGTTCCCTTTCTTTTGCCTACTTTTGTGTTAAAATTTTTACTTGTAATCCTTTTATATTTCATTCTACACATTTATATATTTTTTCCATGCATTACATTCTATCCCTCCTTTTAAATTTAGTATCTCAATACAAATATATTGTTTTATAGAAATTATATTTAAATGCCCTTATACGACGTAATTAAATCGGCTATAGAAAAAAAATCAAAATTTTTTGCACTTTCACGTACAATTGGTTTAATATAAACTACACTTTGTTGAAATTTTGAAAATTGTTTAAAAATAGTGAAAAATTTTTTTCCCACGCTTGCGTGTATTTAAGAGGACTAATTTGGCGCTAAAAGTTTTCAAAATTGACTACTGTATAAAAAATCAAAATTTGGTTTCACGCTTCCGTGTGTTTATATATAAGTCTATTTTTTGAAAGTTTTAACTATGATCGCGGTTCAATTATTTAATATAATGTCTGAGGTTCAATTATTTAATATTATGATCGAGCGTTCTTTAATTGAATAAATCGGATTCTGTTCAAATTATTACACATAATTAAAACTTAATTTGCATTTTTTAAAAAATAATTATCCTGCGTATAAACGTTTTATATTAATTTGTTCCCCTCGCTGTTTTAAACATCCTGGCGTCCCGCCACTGTAATTTGACAATGATTTGTTTCGGCTTGGAGTTTTATATTATAAAACGACTTCTTCATAATTCATTGAAACACACACAAAAAATCCATTCCTTTCTCTCAGCGAAAAAACACATTCCCTATTCTCTTTTCTTGGACATAGATCAAAAGCCATTTAGTCCAACCTCTTCTGTAGTTACACCATCGAGTGAGGTCTGTAAACTCTCTGGGTCCATATGCCAAGAAAGGCCAGTGTGGCAAAGTACTGGGAAATTCGACTTAAAGCTAGTGATCTTTTTTCACACCAACGCATTCAAAAAGTTGTGTTCTTAATTACAGTGCATATTCTAACAATCGAAAATTTCGAATTTCTGTTAACTCAAAGGAAATTGTGGGGGAGAAACGGCTTACCCTTTGTATTGGATTCAATACAAGCATATATAATACATTACAAGGAAACCTTAAAATTCCTAAAAATATATCATGCCATAAATACAATATCTATATTTTTATCTCAATTAACAAACCAACATCTATTACTCCGCCCCGCTCAAGGTTGGAGCATGGAAATTCACGAATGGTGCCAAGCTTGTCGTAGAAGAAAACCAAACGTTGCACGACCGATGAGCCTTTGCAGAATGTCGGCCAACTGATGTGTCTCGGACTACGAAGATTGGAAACTTACCCTTCAACAAACTATCCCGACAATAATGACAATCCACTTCAATAATGTTTCGTTAGACTCATGAAACAGCCAGGATTTTTGCAAATGTGAAGTGCCGAGGTGGCGGGTTGTCACGAAGAAGAGTAGTACAGATGGCATTATGTTATGTAGAGATGGAGATGAGACCGGATAGATACCAGCAAGACACGAGAGGCGAAGAGTGTCGCGATGTGCGAAACCGACGTGATGAACTGGCAGACGTATAGTATGGGTTGACGTGAGCCGATGCGAGTCGGATGAGCATGTGCGGGGAAGGCCGTCGAGTTATCTGAAGAAGACAGGATGACATGCAGGATGAGTCAGATTGCATGAGTGCGTTAACGAAAGAAAGACGAGGAGAGGTAAGTAGAGTACGGTGCTAAAATCATTAAAAGAACGCATGCGAAGAAGTAGAGCGATAGAATCAAGTGAGAGCATAGAGCGCTGGACGACCGGAGATAGACTAGTACGAACAAAAAAAAGCGGGGTAAATAGACGAGTAGAGAAAAATTCCGTCGAAGAGGAGTAGTGTAATGAAAATTGCCGTTGTCCGCGCCACGCGCTACGTCTGCGACGGGCCAGCACCCCGAGGTCCGCGCACCGCAGATCGAGCGCGTGGGCGCGCAGTCGTGCCGCGCGGTTGGCGCCGCGCGCGGCGCCGCGGCCCCACAGCGCTTTGACGCACAGACTGTGGGGGGCCGCGGAGCTCAGCTCAAATAGCCCCGGAACGCCGCAAGCGGAGAGTTCCGTGCTCAAACAGCCGCTGCACGCACATCCACACACCTCCACTGGCGCGGCGGCCAGTCCTCAACTCAGACAATGAAGCTAACAAGGACGGCGACGAGCACTTTGACCAAAAACCGGATGCGTGTGACTTGATCGGATAGGAAGCGGGAGTGGGTGCCGACTGAGTAGAGCAGAAGAGCTCAGGGCGGGATTGATGAGTGGTCCCGGAGTTCGGGCGCGCGGCGCCCTCTTGGTGTGGGTGGGCGGGGTGGTAGTCGAAAGTGGCGTGTGTGAAGAGCGCGTGGCAGCAACCGGGCTGGACCGCGGCGCCGTTTTGTCACACGGACTGATCCGAGAGGGGAGGGCGTGTGACGCTTGTGAGGTGAGCAGCGAGAGAGCAGGCAGTGACCCTCGGCCGGGAGCAGCGAAGAGAGATGGCTCGAGATGGGCCGCCAAAGCAGAAATAGCTGAGCACTGCGGCCAACGAATCCCGGCTGCGGGGTCGAAGGAAAGGAAAGAAGAGACAGTGGAGGCGAGGCAGGACGCAGGAGGGTAGCTCTTAGGAATCCAGCGTTGCTAGAGAGACAAGGTATGCTCGTGGCGGTTGAGAGGATCGCGTGGCACAGGAGTGGAGATTGAGAAGTCGAGTTCGACGCAGTGAGAACACAGCGGGACGATCAAGAGAAGAGAGAGCGACTGCCCGGTGTGTGTGGGAGTAGTAGCTGCAGGATAACGCGGTAGTAACGGGGAAGCGATGGATTTTCGCGGGAGACCTAACCGGGGCTCGCGTAAAAGCGATGTACAGACAAACGTTTGAAGAAACCATTGCGTCTGGGTTTGTTCAAACCTATAAGTGAACTTGCGTTGTATCCATTTTTGCATCGCATGACATAATCAAACACACGAAGAGCGCAACACATCTTAAAGTCTTTTGTTTCTAAGGGTGTTAAGTCATGAATTTAATTTAGTGTGGATAAAATTGTTTGAAAGGAGTTATTGAAAAAAAAAGTGCAAAAGAATTCATTGTCAGACAAATAAGGAAAGCAATTGTCAGAATAATGGCCAGATCAATCAAGTAGCATGATGTTTTTTATTAAGTTTGATTTGTTAAAGGATTTGGAATGGAAACAAGGTTCAATATCGAAAGGAAACCTAGTTAACTTAGGCTTTAATATTAAAAATATTAATAACTAGGTTTTCCTATTGGAACGAGGTCCGTTTGGAACGAAGGTCCTATGACAAGGGTCAATTAAGAACGAGTTGACACTAGGTTTATATATCTATATTTCTCCACTCCCACGTAATAACTACTTCCTCCGTTTTTTTAGATGACCCACTGGTTTTGTGGCTTCCCTTTGAGGCAAAAAATATTGGTGTAAGTTGATTAGGTGAGTAGATGGTAATTTTAATAAAGATATGGGGGACCCTAGATGAGAGAGATAGAGGAAAAGAGGATTGATGACCCAAAAAAAAGCTGAATAGTAAGTGGATTATAATGATAATTTATTTGTGGTTCCCCATGTCTTTGAAGGGAAAAAAATCAAATTGGGACAAACTATTTTCCAAATTTTCTTAAAAAATAGAAACTGGTCATCTAATAAAAAACAAAGG
>SNQN01001880.1:30896-73559 GCA_008642245.1 Bassia scoparia
AAGTATTTAATTTGTGAGATTTAAAATTGAGTAGTTAAGATAAAATTTACTTATGAGTTTAAATATAATTTTATCTTTACAAAAGATTTTATTTATCAAAGGATATTTATTTAGCAAAGTTTAATAAATGTTTTGGAAAATATCTGAAAACAAATTAAATTCCCACTTTCTATCTACTGACCATAAATGTGGGTAGTGGATATATAGAAGTTGGACTTAGTTGGTTGATTWCAGGAACATTGTAAGTGTTGTTAGTGGGATCATGGATTAAGTTCAGGAACACTGTAAGTGTTAGTGGGATMATGGGTAAGTGGTGGAGTAGTGGAACATAGTTATTTTTCTTGGAGAAAAAGATTTTGAAAACTATAAAATCACGCTTTAAGTGTTTGTGAAAAATTGGACATCTGACTTAAGCAATTGAGCGTAAATATAGTTTTCTAAATCTTAATCTAAGTCATTTGTTCGTTGTTCCTATACCAAGTTCCTATCTAAGAGTTTAAATCATTATGTAAGTTTGGTTTTTGGGGTAAGGGGGAATTTGAGTGAATTTTCCTGTAATCAAGGCTTTGAGTGAAGCTTGAGAGAGTATTGAGTTAGGTTTTGAGTTAAGCCTGTGAGAGAGAAAGAGAAGACTTCGTGGAAGTCAGTGAGTTTCAACAGTTAGAGGGAACTATTGATTGGAACTTGAGTTCTTAGTGGAACTCAGTTGGCCCGAGTTGTATAGGATTGTAACAGAGTCGTTTGCCTATATTAGTGAAAAGAGTTTGAGTTAAAATCCCTAGTCGTCGAGGTTTTTTCCTTCCTGATTGGGCCCAGGAAGTTTTCCTCGTGAAAATCTCTTGTCTCTCCATTGTTCCTTTACAGTTTAAATTTTATTCCGCAAAAATTTTCAATAGGAACTCAGTACTATAATTCACCCCCCCTATTGTAGTATCCATTCAAATCAACAATTGGTATTAGAGCAGGTTCTCAAAAATTCAGGCAACCCTGAAGAGTAGTTCCTAGTAGAAGAATAATAAATACTACGCAAAAGCTTAAAGAAGGKTTTTCCACCCAAGGACCTCCAATGTTCAACGGTAAGTTTTACACTTATTGGAAAAAACGAATGGAGATATTCATAGAAGCAGAAGATGATGAGGACCAACCAGAAGGAGAAACAGCTCATCTCTGCTTGATGGCCAAAGATGAATCCAAGGAAGAAACACTCCATTCTAAGGTAAACCTTACTTCTTTAAGAGATAATCTTAAAAAGCTAAACAAGGACAAACTTCTAAATTTGCTTGTTGAAACCTTGCTTGATTATAAAGAAGTTTGTATTAAAAAGRAACAGACTGAAAAAGATTTATTAGTTTGTAAGGAACACAATGCTTGGTTAGGTTCTCTAAAAACTAGCACTAAAGAACGCTTCTTTAATTTATTTGATAGAAACACCATGTTAAAAGAAGCGGTCGAAAAAGTTAAACATGAAAACTTTTTGTTAAATGTTGAATGTGCTAWATTGAATTTGCTTATTCCAGAAGTGAGTTCCTCCAACACTGTTCCTTCTCAGCGTTCCTTAATGGATATTGAAAAACTAAGTCGATCTAGACTTAGATGTTTTGAAAAAGAAAAATTTGAAACTTGAGAAGAAACTGATCCCTCACGTCTAGATTGAACTGCACCTCGAGCGAGGCCATTAAAAAGGTGCTCGTATCCTATGTATAGGGATAATTTACCAGAACAAATAATAGAGAAGTCTGGATTTAACCACAAAGGAAAAAGAAATCAAAGGACTTGGAGTTTAAATCCCTAGTGTGTCGAGGTTTTTTCCTTCTAATTGGCCCAGGAAGTTTTTCCTCTGCAAATCTCTGTCTCTCCATTGTTCCTTGTAACAGATTATAATTCCTTATTACATTCCGGATACTAAAATGCGCGTATTTGACACTTTTAAAGAGGACCGGATTAAATCCTAGTATCGACCGCCATTTCATTACCCTTAATGAAAACGTGGTTATTCCTCCAAATATGGACCGGGTCTCTTAAGAATCTCCATTTAAGGACCGTGTAAAAAAACACACATCTCTTAAATGAAGGTAAGAGACCGGATTTATAAAAACCGGTCTCCTATCACCTAAATTACTAACTTTTTTTGAAACGTTAGATAGTGACAGCTCATATATACTTACTCCCTTTACACGCAAAACCCTCACCTACCTCCCTTAGTTTACCCTCGGACCCTATACCTCCACTTAACTTGATGCTTAACTTCTCCTTCACAAGCTCACGATAGGACCCAAGCCTTCTCACTCACCTCCCCATGTCTTTCTCCTCTCTCGTCACCCTCTTTCTGATCTCTCCAATTTTCTTTCCCTTTTGTTCTTTTTTCTTTTCTCATATTGTTCTCCTCTCTCACCATCAGTATTGTTCCATCTTGATTTCGATCAATAAACACAACTATGCAAAGATTTTCGAAACTTTATGTTTGCTCAAATCATGGTGGCGGGTAGAGGGCCGTCTCGTGGGCTTCTTCTAAGGTTAAGATCATTATCCTCTATTTTTTCGTTTTCTTTGGATTTTATTATCTTTTTACTTTCGATTTCGTTTTTTTTTTTTTGTTTTTGGTATTTTTATCAAACTTTAGGACTCGTATGGAGTTCTTAGATCTGGCTGTTTTGGAATCATATATTTCTTACATTTTTGAGTTTTGGATTTTGGAGATGGAAATGTCGACTTTGAATTTTCCGTACTTCTAATTTTGGGGCGGTTGTGTATGATTTTTTTTTTTCGTCTTTGAGTTATGAGTTTTTGCTTTTTTACATTGCATTTTGTTTTTCGATTTCTCATTTTTTCGGTTTTTAGTAGTTCGGTTTTTCTACATGTGCTTTTCATTATCTTTATAAAAGAAAAGCGCCTTCTCATCGTAGAATTTGAACTTAGTATGTTTTTTGATACAATTTGTTTCGAGACTTATAGTGGAAATGGTTCAGCTAGGTTTTCCATTTTTGGGTTTTCGAAATTCTAATTTACAATTTTCGTTTCATTAAGTTTTTTTCATTTTCGTTTTTTAATTCTCTTTCATTTCTATGAAGTTGGGTTTTTCGATTTATAGAATTGCTGGACATTCGGGCCAGAGGTAAGAGAAATAGTGCATTCTTATGTCGGACAGGCGATGCCTCGTGAGTTGGGCCAAAAGAGAGCTGCTCAGAGAGCACGTACGGTGTTAGAGTGTGTCGAGCGGTAGAGCGTGTCTATCTCATTGCGTCATACTCTCAGGCCGCCAATTTTCAACCTCTGATGCGGTTCTTGAGGGGACGTAATCATCTTTTTTCCAAGTGTTATTTGGTTTCCCTCTTATGGTCCACATACTTTCATAGCCCAATGAAATATTCGTCCCTTTTCAATATATTTTTGTTTTGTGACTTGGTTTTTATTTGTATGACTGAGTATATTTTTAACGTCTTTCTTGAATGTATCACATAGTGGAAACGATTTTTTCGAGATTGTGTGGCGGTTATTCTTAGTTTTGCATATAGAGGTAGCAATGTATGCTGAGCTATGAAGGAGCCCTGAACAATTTAGTTTTTTATACTTCACTATCTAGTGTCTTTATTTCGAAATTTTGCTTTTTGGTTTGGGAAGTGTGTTTTTAATTCTACAAGTGCACTTTCTCTATTATTTAAACAATGAGAGCGTGAAGTGTGTTTTTTTTTTGTCTCTGACAAGGGGGAGGGCCAGCTTGAAATCTGAAGGAGATCACAGATTCCCTTTGTTCATATAGTCGTGTTCAAAATGCATATGATGGTGTCGATAGTACTCTAGGAACTGTTAATTCATTTAGGCTATACTTTGTTATATAATACACATATATGTACTTGCGGTGAGTTTCGCAGCTTCTTATGGCCTATGAGGACCTGACTCAAAACAACAGTAGGATTTTTGGCACGACGACCAAGAATCTATGGACTAATACAGGGCCTAGATATTGCGATGTTTGATTGACTTCGTGCCCAATGTAACCAAAAGTAAAGTATAATATACCAATAAAATTAATAGAAATATATAAGATAAATGTTCTATAAAAAATATTCTCGTACAATAATAAATATTGTATTGTCAAAGAAAGTACGAAGCAAGCAGACTTTACATCGAGATGTGGAAATTCCATCACATCTCGATGTATTTTTTTAAAACAATCACACTAATGACCGATCTTACAAAGCACGTCATCTTCTATAGTGATACATACCAAAGAGACCAGTATCATAACGACAGAAACGCGGTGGCAGGATGCTCTTTGAATCGACTAGAGGAGAGCGGTTTATTTCACTAGCCAGAACCAAGACCGCAGTCTCTGTATGTTCGACCGTATGTCTAATAGGCCAGACCACCTCAGTTTTTACCCTAAAGCCAGGTCTCTCTGCTGTGCCCTAGGCATTATCTTAGAGAGACCTACAATATTCTACCACGGGTCTACTAACGCCTAAAACCAATAGATCTGACCTATGGATCTCTCGACGAAGCCCGGTTGTAATGCACAATACCAGTCTGCTTAGGTCAGTTTTGTATTTCCAGTATTACTCAATTAGGTCCATATATTATTGATTACCGTAGAACTAGTACCGGTGCGACACACAAAGTGAAACAGTCTCTGCGACTAGGGGATATCTCCTCGGGGGAAAGGCTATAGCAAAATCCCCCGAGCAGAGGACAACCCGCGACCAAACGACCGCCAGCATACTCTAATGTCACCCTCCCTCTCCTGTAAAAGTATCCATTCAACACGAACCCCTAAGAGCTAATCTGCAAGTTGACACCATTGACAGGAGAATGAGCCTAACACATACGACTCGGACACAGAAAGGCAATGTGCATATAAACTTCTTAATCCAGAGCGAATCAGAGCTCAATGACAGAACGCTCATTGAGGATGCACATGTGCCACGCTAGACCTGCAAAGATACAGCCAAATTCAAAGAACCAAGACACACACGGACGAGAAAAAACTGGTACCGGTAACACATCAATGGTGCCACGAGACACAGAGCACAAAAGCAGTCGAAACTGCGTATCCTTATTATCAACAGCCAAAGAGACACTGAAATTGCCACTGTAAACCACCAGACCATGCACTTGAAAGGCCACATGCTCACCGCTAGAGATGAAGAATTTTTGTACGAGATGGACTACATCCGACTATAGAATTTAAGTCCTACTGTCGCAAAACCGGTCGACCTCGCGCACAAATCAGCCAAGTTCTTAAACACAGGACAAGGTGACCACCAGTGTCAAACGAAACAGCTACCAGAAATGCCATTACCTCCAGAGCAGTCGCTAATTTCCAGCTAGATCGCATCGCGCTGTAGCGCCAAGACCTCAGAGATTGTAATGACCTCTTTAATATTGACACGAAGATGTTCTTCTTTCTTCCTTTCTGATAAGTATGCCAATGTCAAAAAAGCGAAGCTATAGTATGTGGTTATTAGAAAAATTATTAATCTAGTTCAACAATTAATGACCTAGGGCGTGATTTAGGAGGTAGAAGGTGTACCTTGTCCCGAAGACGAGCCTGTGAATGAGGGCGCAGCCGAACTCGTAGGAGTGAGAAGAAGGATTCTATATTCTTTGCATATAAATAACGTTTTCGCGTGACGTTAGTACCACGATGCCCGAGAGCCGCAAGATTGGTGACGCATTGTCAGCGGACAAAAGATCAACCCCCGACGCTCCGACCTCCCTCTGTTTGAACCATACAACCCCCCTCAAATATCACTGGTTAGAGCAATAGAAAGCGTACATACGTCCAGAACGAGTCAATCCCCGTTCCCTTTCCCGAGAGGTTGCAAACAACAAACACTATGCGAAAATTGAGACTTCAGATAGATAAAAGAAAGAACTGCACCTAAATCACGACCGCAGGATGTGATAAAGCACTGAGGAGAGCTCTCTAAACAATCCAACAGGTTCAGTATAGCAGCCAAAAAAGGCGCAACAGGTATAGCGGAGCCCACATGCACAGTACAAACACATCCCAGGTACCCCCATTTCCCCTCCGATTCTATCACTCGGCATCGATACCATACAGTCATCGCACAAAGACCGAGGTTGATGACAAATATTTCCAATTCCTACTAAAAAACAAAAAAGCGCAGCCTCTATATATAGCCGGGGATTCGACAAGAATTGCGGAAGCATTGCGTCTTCAATACAACATTAGACAGTGCCAACCCCGCAATGACCTCACGCAAAGAAAATATGCATTTGTGTCCAAGATCAACTAAACACCACCCTTCTTACCATTTGGTACAACCAGAACAAAGACAATACTACTATTCAGATCTCACAATCAACACGCTAGTCCTTAAACACAAACCGTCCCGGAGCCGGACGATAAGGTTTGCACTGGAACACGACTAACAACCCGAAAACTCTAACCTCTATCGCCTGCATTGGAGCTTGTCCAAATAAAACCCACTCGTAAGTTACCTGATGCCGTCGATGGGAAAGAACGAATAAGTAGATGGCTTATTAAGCCTCAGATTAAATAACTAAAGCAGAAAGGAGAGCATGCATCACTTCCTGTAATATATCATTGGACACGACTTGGTACTGAATCGAGGTGCACGCGACAGGCCTGATATTCAAAAAAGTATGGACTCAGAGTAGCTTTGCACAGTGCTACGAACTTGCGTCCTATTGTTGCTGTTGAGCCGTCCGGTACCCCACACGGCGTTTGTGATGCAAATGCATTCATGCACAGAAACGCCCAAACTGTAGCTAGCTCAGCCGTCCATCTTCACTGATTGACGAACTGTGTCACCGCACTCCGATTGACAATTGCCCGATCATTACCACACAAAATAACGGATATGCCTTAGCTGCTATCATGTATTTTCCATTCATCACAAAAATACCAGACCATGATAATACACATAGGAGACCAATATCAATCACACGATCGGTAGAAAATAGCCGGATGAGTTCGCACTAGACGACATAATTTCTTCGGACTCATCACTCAGATCACAATGTAATCAATCCAATCACATGGACTTCACGCCTCTTATATTCGCGCAGACTTAATGGAAAGATGATTCCCGGGGAATGCACATGTCCCACCATAAAAACCAAATACCCGGGTCACAATTTACACACATTGAACAACCAGAACCTACAGGAAATAATAACATACTGACCGCGAATGCAGCAACTACTCGTCACACAACCTAGAAGATACACCAAAGAATAGCAACTAACAAACCTTTGCATTGATTATATGCCCAGGACCAAAAGCGCCACCGAGTCGATCAGCCAACAAAAAAAACTATGCCAGCCAAATAGCACTGTCTGCATGCCTAGTGTCAACTTATTGTGCCTGTCTGAGCGGAACCAAACCCGCCGAAGCACGAAACCGGCCTGGGAACGAAAAATTATATTCCAACCACAATGTTCACAATCTGCTCCCCAACTTCTCAATCATGAGGTCTCCTCAACATAGACATTACAGGTACTTTGAAATCTACACCCATATGCACGCACAAACTTGTCAATCAGATGACAGTACATTACCACAAGCACCGAGAGAGCAAGTCGGGCGACAGTTGCTTGTATCTGTAATCATTGGACAGAGCAAACAATAAGACTGTCGCAAGACTCCTGAAGCGTGAGGTAACATAAAGATAAAATTGCCACATGATGCAAAGATAGTTATATTCCACGAAGTTACACAACATAACTCGTCCTTCGGATTTAGTAGAGTCAGTGCTGCTTCCCATTAAGTAAACAAGCATCTGTGAGAATGCTGTAGATAAAACTGAAAAATAAATCAATGTTACCCGCATGCGGTACGAATTTGACTCAGAGGCAGAAGCGCACGGAGGGCCGATCAACTAACAAGGCGAAAAAGCTCGTCAATGAGCCATCGAAATCGAATGTAGTCCTATACGTACCAAGTTTAGTATTATCGCGAAGTTGACTCTGACTCATTAGAAAGGCTCTGTCAGGCAGCTAAAAGTTCTTACTCACATAGAAGTGTTTTAGAAAAGCGATAGGGAGCGACATCCAAATCTGACCGCTCCTAGAGAGATCCATGCGTCATAGCTCCCGACGCCAAGCCAACTGAGTATCCGCCCACGACAAACCAAAAGACAGACCATACACCCCATATGGTCGAGGAAGCTTGTTACCAGCAAACACGAGCGGCCCCCGAACCCGACCACAGCATCCGGCAGCCTCATCGGACCGACCTGCACGCCCATACTCCGAACTCGCCCGACCACCCGTCAGGGGACATAAACCCACGCTGACGTGTCCTAACCCCGTGGTCATCTATCAAAGCCTGACCCAATCTATCTATGGCCCTAACATAATACATTCCAACCGGTTACGTGGCCTGAAGATAGCAGCCAAACGACCGAAACTCAGCTCCGAAAATCCAATATTTCTGATAATCTATCGCAGATTATCGCCATCTCACCCAGCTCGATACAGTAACACCAATAGAGGCTTCATGTTGCCCTGCAGACACGGACTGCCTTTACGTTCTCAATAGATCCAGGGAATTTTGCAATAAGTCCACTCATATCAATAGTAGGCAAAGGATCACTCATCAACAAAGTAGACACAACAGAACCAAACTTGTCTTGATCTAAACCAATACAAAACTGATGCAACATCCCAGTTTCATGCATTCTAGCATATTCAGCAGTAGCGGAACAAGTACAAGAAGGAAACTTTAAATGACTAGACAATAAGTTTTGCAATTTATTCAATTCACCATAATAAAYTGCAACAGAACGCCCACGTTGCTTACAATCAGCAAKAGCATGCTTAATTTCAAGAATACGAGGACCGTTACCAAGAGAATAATGATCCCGCAAATCATCCCACAAGACTTTAGCATCATCAGGAATAATTACAGTAGAACGAATGCTAGAATCAAGAGTATTATARATCCAAGCAACAAYAGTAGAATTAACAATACCCCACTRACGATAATCGGGRGACTTAACATCGGGTTGAGTAATAGTACCATCCACGAAGCCAAGCTTGCTCTTGGATCGAAGATTGTTGCGAATAGACCTCGACCACTCTTCATAGTTGTCGACGGTAAGCAAAACAAGATAGATTACCAATTGCAAACCCTTGCTAGAATGAAGATAATAATCAGTGAATGGCGCATACTTGGAAGCAGAATTGGCGTCGCTTTCACCCATCGCAAGYGACAAAGCAACTAGCACACAGCAGCAACGCACACAGGGCAACAGTAATGTGGGCTACGAAGCATAGAACACACAACAGCAACGYGCACCARAAGCAAACAATGCACTGCCCAATACCCAAAGAAGAGACCACCGAACAAACACGCACTGCCCAGCACCACGCAAAGCAGAGACGAACACGCAGCAGCACACCTAGCAACACCGAAAKCACCACCGAACCGCACCACCGATCACCCAGCACCACCGTAAGCAAAACCATGCACCACCGACCAATACGACGGGAAACAAAGCACAAGAAATTAATCAAGAGGATGATGATGATTAATCAGGTGTTGGATGTTGACTTTGCGTAAGTAATAATGCAGCACCCAAACCCCTTGATTGAAAAAGAATCAATCATGACTAAAAATCGTGAACAATTAAAAAATTAAATAAAAAAAGACGTGAAGCCTTAATCTCACTAATGCGGAAGCCAATTAAGAGCAAGAACAAGATCGTTTTAAAAAAATTGATCTCTATGAGAGGCTGTGATACCATGTTGAACTCAAAGAATTGGTGGAGAAAACGGCTTACCTTCGATGATCAAAACAAGCATATATATATCAAGTACAATACAAGAAACCTAAACTCCTAAAAATATATCATGCCATAAATACAATATCTATATCATATCTATATCATCATATAACAACCAACATCTATTATTTCTTATATTGTAATTATGGCCGGTATTCCTATAACTATTCCAAATTAACAATCCTTTTTTTCCGATATGTTTATTTCATCCATTCGCGAAATTCGATTACCTTGGTCAGCGTTTGTACCAACTAAATCAATGTATTCTTGGAGTTTAAAAGTAATTGTTTGCTGGTAAGCAAACAATTATAATACAAGGAGTTGCTAATGTAGTTTGCATTGTAGGAGTGATTAATTTGTGTTGTAACTAGTATCCATAAGGTATTTTGGGTTACTTTTTTTGGTTGTTTTTTATACAACTTGTACTTTTTTGTTGTTTTTTTATGAGCCTGTTATGAAGGTTATTATTAACCCTTAAGTGATATTGAATACTTAGTGAACATTTATATTTATGTTATATAATTATAATGTAATGGGTACAGGCATCAGGGCGTGACTAGGTCGGACTAGGTTTGGTCCCTCTGCCTCGGGTTGTACAATGAGGTATGATTTTGTTTGCTAGAATTGAATTCTTGCCTTTTCATAGTTTGAGTATGTTTGTAGGTTTATGAATTATACTCGAAACTAGTAGAGGAAGTCGCCACCGCACTTCTTTCGGGAAGCTACAAAACCGTTAAGCGCCTTGCTAAAATTGCATAGGCGAAGGACTCCATAGTCTGGCGTGCACCAAGGGTCATGGATAAGGGAACAAGGGTAAGGACGAAGTAGTGCACACCCCCCTGCATTTAAGCGGCCTTTATCGGCATTGCGAGTTCATTGTCAAAAACAACCACAAACATATTCCATTTAACCCTATGTATGCAATTATTAGGCGCGTTGTTTAAAGAAATCGATGCAAATAGTGTCTAGTTTGTTGTGACATGTGTGTTATTCTGTATTCCAGGCGCCTAATGTCGGTTGTCCATTGTCGTGAAACACGAAAATTTTTTAGTCTTTGCTAAAGCATATTAATAGTGGATTGACAAGCATGCAAGCACTCGTACGAGCAATTGAAAGTTTTGCCTTAAAGTTGGCTTTAATTTGATTGTCGAATAGTTTAAATCAAAAATTACATGCAATAGGACATAAAAATTTGAATCTCTAAATCAAGCATGCAAAAGGGTGTTAGAATTGAGACTTTGCCTCAACTTACCTCACAACACGTTGTCGTAGATCAAGAAACTAACAACGGAGCTTTGGACCCTTATGAACCCTTGTAGAACCTTTATAACCCTGAACCCTAGAATAATTTATTTGTGTGTTTGAATGTATTTGTATGCATTTGAATTGTGTTTTATGTGTTTTGAAGAGAGTTTTGTAGAGAGAGAGAGAGAGGGAGGTGTTTGGATGTATTAAGGAAAGGAAGCCGAAGTGTAAGCGTCAATAGTGGTTAAAATGAGGCTGGGCATGTGTATTATAGGCACGAACAAACTATGGGAGAGAAAAACTGGGTGGAAATTACGCCCAAATGGAAAATGTCCCCATTGGGCGTTTATTTCTCCCAAGCTTTTCTTTTCCTCCTTTTGATTCGACTTGCCTAGTTGCTCGTTTTAATTGAGGTAAAGAATGATTTTTGCATTTTAAATTTCTGAGATCGTTGGCATGGGAAGGCAGGGGATGAATCTTGTCATCCTTAAGGAGCAAGCCACGGCTTGATAAGGTTCCAGAGGCTTCAGGAACACTCCGTTTTGCTCGGTTGCGTGTTTTGCTTAAGAAATTCATAAATATTTAACCACAAATCAAAAAATTATGGAAAAAATATATACATATTCCTTGTAAAATTTAATATTTTACGTTAAAATTTCGTAATTTTTGGAGCTATGTTGATATTCTAATTTATTATTGCAAAATTAATTAAACTRYCGGAAACTCCAAAAAATTGCAAAAATGCTTAGAAAAATTCAGAAAAATTCTAGAAAAATGCTTAAAAATAAGTTAAAATTATTTGAAAATTAAACTCATTTTTAGGGTTTCTAAGTGATTGAAAAAGTGCTCGATGTAAGGGAACTTGCATTTTTTAGGGCCTGTTAGGGTCCTAGCTCTCTCGATTTGGCTTGTGTGTTGCAAGGTGTGTCTTATCATTGGCCTTCTTGAGCTAGGGACAAATTTAGGTATCTAAAAATTAGTTATAATATATTACGATTTAAATTCTTGTAACTTCTCCCTTTGTAAGGATGTGTTGTCAAGTTTATGAAGTGAGACACCCATTATCTCCCGATAATTAACTTAGTTCACACTACTATGTTACATGTATATGAACATGTGTGATAATTGTAGCCTTAAAGGCTTAATGGAATTATTTCACATTTTATCCTCCTTATGGTAAATTTCAATAAAGTCTAAATAATTTTGGTCCATGATTATGTTTGGATACCTTACCAAGATTTTAATTCAACTTTTTTTATCCAATGTGGGAGAATTATTATTGAAATTTTAAAATCCCTCTAGGTTTTCRTCTTGGGAGGGTTTGTTAAGCCGTTTTTCATTAGGGTCTCTTCTTCTCGGAGGAATCTTTGTCTATTCTCTATGTTTTTCTTGGATTTCATCTCATCATGGAGTCTTCTTCTAGTAAGAACACTACAGATAAGGAGAGATCTAATGTGGTAGAGTTTTCTAACCCTCAAGAGGAGGAAGTTCTTGAAAGGAACAATACAATACCTAGACAAAAGGACAGTCTTTCGGAAGAGGAGGAGGTTACAATTGAATGGGAGGATGAAGGGGAAGAAGATGAGGAGGAGGCTAGAGTTGAATTAGGGTTGGTTGGGAGAATATGGACAAAGCGTAATATCATCCCTAATGCATTTATGTCCACTATGAAGAAGGTATGGCAGACTAAAGGAGAGATGGATGTCTTAAATAATGACAAAAACACATTCGTATTCCTATTTCACAATTGGAGAGACAAGCAAAAGGTGTTGGAGGGTCAACCTTGGCTTTTTGACAACCATGCTATTATCTTTGGCGACATTGATGGATCTACTAAACCATCTAATATCCAGTTTTCTGGTCTTCCTATGTGGGTGAGAAAATACAATTTACCCTTTAAGGGTAGAACAAATGTGTTGAACTTGGAATCATTGGCTAGATAGATAGGGGAGTTTGTGAAAGTGGATCAACCAAGGTCAATAAGCATTGACAAATCAATATGAATTCATATCATTGTGGATGTCAAGAAGCCCCTGGCTTCTAAAGTGAAGATTAAATGCGAGGGGGACTAGAGGAATTCCTCCCTATCAAATACGAATGTCTTGCTCTCTTTTGTTTCTTTTGTGGCTTGATGGGGCGTGGTACGAAAGACTGTGATGATTATCRTGAAGAAGATAATGCTACGCTAAAGTTCGGTGGATGGTTGAAAGTTTCCCCCTGGAAGTCTTCGAAGGTTGGGGATGTTGCTTGTTGGGAGGCCTCAAATTCAAAGTCTACTAACCAACTTTTTAGCCTCAAGCCTAAAAAAGGATAAAATAATGAATTATGCTAATGATTTATAAGAGGTTGTGGCTAAATTCAATGGTTAAGACTTAAGCGACAAATCCAATAGTACTAAGGAGGACACGACTTCAATTAGAGAAGCTATGAAGAATAGGTGTCATACTAACATCCAGCAAGTGTCGAAAGAAAGTGACCTTGAATTTAATAATTCTAAATACATCTTTGGTCCCTTGATGAAGGAAGGGGGAGTCACACATGGGGAATTCCACTAAGGCAAAGGGAAGAAAAAAGGTTAGAAAAGGCTAAATAATGGTAGAAACATTACTGTTGGTTCAACATAACTATGGTTTGGAGGCGCGAGAGAAAGATACTATCAATCAATGATGAGGACCGAATGCTGACAGATAATGTGAGCACAGAGAGGAGGAAGTTAGCTCCTAATAGTGAGGAGAATCAATGATAACGAAAGATTACGTGGCGGGCCCAACCATGGGCTCTCGTCCTCAATGAGGTACATCTTATCTTGAATTGTGGTTGGGGAATCCAAGGCATTTAAATCGCTTAAGTGAGTGATAAATTTTGGAAAATTCCATTTGTGTTCTTGCAGAAACTAAATTATTTATGCATGATATGTAAAGAATTTATATAGCTAGGTTACATTTGACGCTGATTGTGGTTAGTTGTGTTGGGGATGGGGGAACGGGGAGAAAAAGAAGTGGGGGTGGCCTACTTCGAAAATCTAGATGGAATGTCTATCTTCAGTCGTTACTCCTTAATTGTGTCGATGTCAAACTTGTGGATGGTGGTACGAGGATGTGTGTGGTTCATTGGTTTTACGGTTTCCCTAAGGAAGAAAAGAAATTCCAAAACATGTGACTGTTAAAACTGGTGGTACTGGTAGGGTGGAGCCTTGTCTTTATGGGGGAATTAGAACCTTACGCTTTGGTCATGGGAAAAGCAAGGTGGAAGCCCTTTTGACTATCAGCTTGCTGCTAATTTCCTGAGGATGTGGATGTTGTAGGTTATTATAATTGAATTTCTTGGGACATCCTTCACTTTGATAATAACGAGGGGGTGCTACTAACTTGCAGAAATAGTTGGATAGTTTTTTGTCGAATCAAGATTGGAAGGACCTCTTTAGCAGGCTCTTTTATTAAATCTTGAAAAGACACAACTACACAAATGGCAAAATCACCATTTAAGAAACGGGTTGAGTTAAATCGACAGTTTCTTAAAATAAAAATCTGTTATTCATATAATCCGGTCTCTCCTAAATCGATGTAAGAAATCGGTTCCGGTGATTAAAACCATTCTCTTAAAAACATGTAAGAGACCGCACATATGAAAATCGGTCGCTTATATAAATTTATTAACTTTTTGATATTATTGCTGGCCCACTAGTATTACAATATACACGATTCAAATCCTCATCTCTTTTCTCTCCTCATTTCATTAGAGCTCACACTCCTCACACAACTTCTCTTTCCTCACTGTTCTTCCTCTATCCTCTTGCACACCTTCAATTCAAACCTTTCTCCTCCCTCAAATCTTTATTTTCATATCTTTGAGGGTTTTGATCTTTTTATTCATGTATACTGTAATACTAGTTCCTCTAATGATTCTCGTTTGTTCGTCTCTGTCCGCTTTTAGTTCTTCAAGTTTGTGCTGATTTTTGTTTGTTCGGTATTCGCGTCTAATAGCATGCTTGTTTTTCCATAGGTAAATTTCAATTATGATATTCTTATATCTGAGTATAGTAAGAGTCGCTTGTTTCGGTTTTCCATTTTTTATTTGCTATATTCATTTTGGGTTTTCGATTTTGTTTTTCTTATCATTTTTGCTTCTTCTTTGGTTTTTGATCTTAAGTTTTCAGGTTTTCAATTTTTTTTTACTTTTCTTCAATTTCTGAGTTATAATTTTTCAAATTTCTTGATTTTCGATCTGGTTTTTTGTTTTCGATTTTCCAAATTCTCTTGTTTTTCGATATATTTGTTTGATTTTTAGGTTTTCAATGTATCTGGTTTTTTGGAATTTTCAATTTTTTCTGAGTGTTTTTCTTGTTATTCCATCTTTTTGGGTTTTCCTTTTTTCCCACCATTTTTTTGGTTTTCCGATTTTGGTTTTTGGTTTTGAGTGTTTTTTCGATTTAATTTTTTATATTAATTTTGGTTTTTTCGATTTAGTTTTTGATTTTTTTGTATTTTACATTGTTTTGCTTTAGCAGGATAACATGGCTAACACCCTTCAAGACACCTGAAATTGGAGAGTGAGTGTGAGTTGTGAATTCAGGTGGGTGAGAGTTCTCTTCATCTTGTTTTAGATAATTTTAGATTGTTTTCTATTATATATAATCGTAGTTGCCTATTATTATTTTTGAGTTTTTGAATATTCGATTTATTTGGGTGTTTTTCGATTTTAGTTTTTTTATGATTTATATTTCTAATTATTTTGGTTTTATAACAATTTCAATGTATTTTTGAATAATGTGTGTGATTTTTTAGAAGAAGAAGCTTGAAGATTAAAGCTTAAGCATGTCTATAAAGAGATACTCCGTAGATATTTGATTAGAGTTGGCGTTGTATTTTCATTATATTGTATTTTTACCTTTTGTTATAATTTTTTATTATAATTTTTCAAATATTTCTTGTTTTCGTCGGTTTTTTGGTTTTTCGATTTTTCCAAATTCTCTTGTTTTTCGATATATTTAGTTTGATTTTTAGGTTTTCAATGTATCTGTTTTTTGGATTTTTCATTTTTTCTGAGTTTTTTCATGTTTCCATCTTTTTTGGGTTTTCCTTTTTTTCCCCATTTTTTGGTTCCGATTTTGTTTTGGTTTGAGTGTTTTTTCGATTTAAATTTTTTCGTTTATTTAGTTTGTTTTTCGATTTAGTTTTTGATTTTTGTTATTTTACATTGTTTTGCTTTAGCAGGATAACATGGCTAACACCCTTCAAGATAACTGAAATTGGAGAGTGAGTGTGAGTTGTGAATTCTTGTGGGTGAGAGTTCTCTTCATCTTGTTTTTATGACAATTTTCAAATTGTTCTTCTGATTATTAATCGTGAGTTGCATATTGTTTTTGTGAGGTTTTTGAATATTCGATTTATTTGGGTGTTTTTTTCGATTTTAGTTTTTTAGATTTATATTTCTAATTATTTTGGTTTTATAACAATTTCAGATGTATTTTTGAATAATGTGTGTGATTTTTTTAGAAGAAGAAGCTTGAAGATTAAAGCTAAAGCATGTCTAAAGAGATACTCCGTAGATTAATTGATTATAGTTGGCGTTGTATTTTCAGTAATTGTATACTGTATTTTACCTTTTGTTATAATTTTTTTTGTTAACATGTATTGCACAAAAAGTATTTTACCTTTTGTTATATTTTTTATCAATTTTTTTCAATCGAAAATATTGTACTATCTTTTGATATAAACAACAATTCGTGACATAAGAATTCTCATGGTCCACTAACATGTACATGGACAACATGGTCCACTAACATGTAAGTGGGCCTTTTGATTTTTTTAAAAAAATTTAAAAATACCAAAGAGATCGATTAAAGAGTAGATCCAATTTCTTTGATGAGACCAAAAAGATCGGTTTTGTTGACAGAACCGGTCTCTTAAATGGAGATCAAAGAGACAAGTTTTTTTGTCAAAACCAGTCTCTTTGTTGAAAATAAGAAACCACAAAAATTAACCAGTCTCTATACCTAAGAGCCCTGTCACTTAGAGACCAGTTATTGTGGTCTCTTTGGCCTTTTTTAACCGGTCTCTTAGGCTTTTTTTTAATAGTAGTGAGAGAAAAGCTGATCATCTCCCCTTGCTTCTATGTGTGAAAGACAATATTGGTGAACCTAAAAAGAAGATGAGGAAAATTTTCAGATTTGAAGAAATGTGGCTTCGGAAWGAGTCATGTGAAATAATCATTTTAAATGCTTGGCAACCTAATCAGGATTTCGAAGGTAATTTAACTCATACAGTTGGGAAGCTTAGTTCCTAGAGCAAGTCATGTTTCGGAAATTTCTTTAAGGAGTTAAAAGAGTGCAAAACACAACAAGAAAACCAGCGATTACCGATCGTCWGAAACAAACCTAGGTAAAACGCGGAAACGGTAGGAAATAGCTTTACCGACCGTTTAGGGTTGGTAACGGACGGTCGACACGTAGGTCGGTAATTTAGGGCTTTACTCGACCATTTTACAGTTGATATTTTTTACTGACCATTTAACGAATCGTGTTAATTTTTTTGCTTGACCGTTTTACCGGGGACCGCAACAATATTGGAAGAGTCAAAGTTCAAACTCTAGATTTACCGGGACCGCCTTGACGGTCGGTAAAAGTCAACAATCTCAGTATGTTGACTTTTACGGACCGTCAGCGAGGTCGGTATCCAGCATTTACCAACCGCTGCCGATCGATAAAAAGTCAAACACTGAGATTGTTGACTTTTACCACCGTCAAGGCAGGTCGGTAAATTTGTAAAAAAAAATAAAAAAGTGTCTGACATCGGTGACATTATGTCACACTGTCAGTCAACTTACAACAATAAAAATAGTCTAATTGCCTTGTTCATATATTTCATAGCAAAAAATACAACTCATACACAAAAGTAACAATACAGTATACTTAATAACTGGACAACAATAATAATTACATAATACATGAATAATTGAATAATAATAATGATATAATAAAGTATATCACGATAATAATAATAATAATAATTACATAATAAATAATAATAATAATAATAATATTAATAATAATAATAATAATATAAATAATATGCATAATACTATGATACAAACTCAAACTTTCAACCATAACATAAAATAAAATTCATTTCTAAGAACATAAAATACCATATACAGTATCTTCATATTTAAATTCATATAGGAAATTAAAAAATTTCTACACAAAAATTAAAATCTTCAACAAAATATACTGGAATCTTGTATTCAAGCAATAACCCCACATTCTTAGCATCACCTTTAGTTTCCAGATCTTCAACTGCAAAGAAAAACATGCAAGAAAATGACATCAACAAAAAACAAAGAACAAGAAAAAAAAAAAAGTATGATCGAAAAAACAGCAAGAATATTGAAAAATAAAAAAACAAAAAAAAACCGAAAATTAAGGAAAAAAATTCAGAAAATCAAAAAATAAATTTAAAGAAAAATTTGAAACTAGATCTATAAGAAAATTAAAAAAAAATTAAAAAATCTGAAAATAAATTTTTAAAATTAGAAAAACGAAAATCGAAATAATTTTTAAAAAATCAAAATCGAAAACAAATATTAAAGAAAAATCGGAAAAAACCAAATTAAAATCTTAAAAAAAAATCAGAAAATCAAATAGAAAAAAAAAATTTGAAAATCGAAAGGAAAAATAACAAATGAAAGCCAGAAATTGAAAAATTAAAAAAACGAAAAAAGAAACTCTCAAATAGAAATGAAAAAACCTTATATCTAAATGAAAATCACAAGGAAAAAAATTTAAAAATAATTGAAACCTACTAAAGAAACAAATTTGAAAATTTGATTTAAAAAGAAAAACCTAGATCTAAAGAATAAAAACGAAAAAAAATGAGAGAAGGAAACAAGGGTAAACGTGGGGCTCGACGCTGCAGCTAGGCTGAGCACCGGTCCAGAACTGGACCGGTGGTAGACAAAAAACTTAGATTTTTAACGACCTGCCGGACCTGAATGATTCCAGTTCAGACCAGGGACCAGACGGAGATTGAGCTATTTTGTCTAAACCTCGGGTACCTGAGGGGCCATTTCTAAAAAGCTCGGGGATACCTGAGGAATTAAGCAAAACCTCAGGGGTACCTGAGGAAAAAACCCATTAAAAAAATTGAGACTGCGAGTGGTGTTGTTAGAGTGGCCTACAAGGCTGCGAGTGCCGAAGTGGTTTGGCTTAAATGGCGCGAGGACTCGGCATGGTTGTGGCCGCGAGATGATGATGCGGAACTTGCCATTTCAAGTAGTAGTGGAGTGGAGGCGCAGCGTCGGACTGCGATAGCCGGCAATAGAGACGCCGACGGGTGGGGAGGCTGTGGAGGAGTAGGAGGAGGGCTGCATTTTATTGCGGTTTTGTGAGTTGAAAATTTGAATTGGTGAATAGAGTGATGAAGTGTGAAAACCCATATACAGACATAAGATAGATGGACATGTTATTAATTTTTGAAAATTAAATATATACATTTTAATAATTTTCCATCCACCGGGTCCAGACCTTAAAACCCGGTTTGGGACCGAACCGGAAGATCGGACTCCCCTAAATTTATCTGGACTGACCTGACTGGAAATGGGGTCCGGTTCGGTCCAGTCCAAATTCAAGTCCGTTCGGTTTCAGGGGTCCAGACCAACTTTGTCAGCCCTTAGGTGCAGCTGTTTTACGGTGGGGCAGCGGCGAGGACGTGGGCTGCAGCGGGGGGGCTACGTGTGGCAGCGACGAGGAAGCGAGTGGGTTGTTCGGGCAAGGAGCTGGAGAGAGGAAGAGGAGTGATGATAGGTGAGGATAGTGTGAGAGAGAGAGAGTGAGAGATTTAGGACTGAGGATAGAGAGGAAAAGAGGGGAAAGAGTCATTAAAAGAAATACAAATTAAACAAGGCCCAACCAAGTGACCAATGTGGTTGATTTGAATTTTTTTTTAAAATACATTTACTGACCCGTCTTACGGTCGGGGGAATACCACGTAGGCTGTCGGTAATTTCCGTCCTTCTAAAAACGGTCGTAAATCTACAAAAACGGTCGGTAATTGCGTTCTATAAAAAGGTTCCGGTTTTGACTTTTTCCGACCGTTTTCGTGGACGGTCGGTAAAATCGTCGTTAATAACGCGGTTCTTATTGTGAAAAATCGATTGAAAAAGCTTATAGAGGACCTCAATCAGTGAGATAATCGCAGAAAATGAAGCTGTCATTAACAAGAGAAAATTTGCTTACGACCAACCGTGTTTATCGACCGTAACGGTCGGTAACACGGTTTACGACCAAATCGGCTCGACTGCGTGAATAGTCTTAAAATTTTTCACCGATCGAATTCGATCGGTGTGTGGTCACTAACGATTTAAGTTAAAAAAAAAAGTGTGTTATGGAGGGTTTACGACCGATTCAGGGTTGGTATATCGTCCATTTGGTAAACCCTCCTTCCCTCCATCCTAAACACGAAGAAGGGGGAATACTCCTCCATCCTCGGAGAAGAGAAGCAAACCAATTAAATGGTGAGAATCATCCTGCTAACTTTGTCTTCCAAGGTGTCGAGGCAGAGATAGCACATGGGATTTGAGATGTCATGGATTGTTTTTCAAAACTCAAAGTCTAAAATGCCCAACTTTAGGCATTGAAAGAAGAGAACGCCCACTTTAGAGCTATGAAAGTTGGAAAGTCGAAGGCCAGTGGTGGAGAAGCGGCCACTAAGACTCAAGTTTTGGACATTACCACTCCGGTATCCCAAATGTGAAAACTATCAAGAAAAAGTTATTAACTCATATTTTAACTCCTAAGGGCATGTGCAATGGTTGTAGCTAAGGACTAGCTTGCAAATTCCAAAAATCCCTAGCTACTTGCTTAACCATTGGAATGGAATTGGACAATTAGCTTGACTTTTCAAATTAACTTGGCCAAGCTAATTTKCTTGGGAAGAAACTAAGCAACAACATTCAATATTAGTAGCTTTCCCACTAGTAAGTATAGGCAAATGAAACATGTTTTAATGGTAAGCTAGTTTAAGAATTAGCTAACCATTGAGATATAAATAATTAGAAATAAAAAATAATGAAATTCTTATATGACGATGTAAACTAATTTGAYAATTTACTTGCCATTACACATCCTTTASTATCCACATCATACCTAATTACCCACTGACTGGGGGATTCCTGGAATTGCGGCAGACAAGAAGAACCAAGTACACTTTAACCGATAATCCCACATTAATCTGATTAAAGTACTTCGTATAATAAACTCATTAAATTCAAACAATTCCCTTCCAAATACAAGTAAATCTTGTTAGTATCATAGTGGGACCACTAATGACCATGTTTTAACCAAACTAAACGAATTCCATTGAAGTGGAAAACGGAGTCGGTGTGAATCAACTACTTGTAGTTTATTTTACTAGTCAATGGTCCCACATTTTTTAACAATAACCAACCGCCTTATCTTATTAATTCCACACATATCAAATCCTTATAAATTTGCCAACACTCCATCATACCAACACCACTTCAAACTTCTAGCAAATTCCATTACAATACTTTTTGTCTTTAATTCATCTTTTCAAAGCTAAATCTTCATTCTTCCTCTTTTGTGATTCTTTCTTAATTATTTTCGGTATATAATATTCGATCTTCTTGTTTTGTATTTATTGATATCATTTTTAGTTGTATTTGGTTCATTTTGTTGATAACATTAAAAAAAAAAAAAAAAAAACACAACACAATTTTGAAATTTTTTAGTTCAAAAACGTAAGTTTATATGATCATGGCACCAAGTATTACCAAGGCAAATTCTGGTAAGTCTGATGTAGTTGCTAGTCACGATGGTTGCGACACGTGTCCGGTGATTAGCTTGGAAGAGTCAAACTTSAAGGTGAATGGGCATGTGTTGTTGTCCGATGTCCCACTTAACATCAACGTGACTAAGAAACCGGGCTATGACGGGCTTTTTGTGGGCTYTGATGCATTGGAACCCGAGGCCCGGCATGTTGTGTCGGTTGGGCAGCTCAAGGGTATTCCATTCATGAGTATTTTCAGGTTCAAAGTATGGTGGACCACCCATTGGACCGGGTCCAATGGGCGGGACATCGAGCATGAAACCCAAATTCTTGTCCTAGACAAGTCCGGCGAAGATTTGGGCCGGCCTTATGTTGTCATACTCCCTTTGATCGAAGGCCCATTTCGGGCCTCATTGCAGCCGGGCTCGGTTGATGACTTTGTGGACGTGTGTGTTGAGAGTGGCTCCACTAAGGTAACCGGTGACTCGTTTCGKGCAGTCYTRTATATGAAKGCTGGGCTCGACCCGTTTAAATTGGTKAAAGACACAATGAAGGAAGTCCAAGCCCATTTAGGGACATTCAAGTTGTTGGAGGAGAAARCYCCACCAGGGATAGTGGACAAGTTTGGATGGTGTACATGGGATGCATTTTACCTCAAAGTTGAGCCCCAAGGTGTATGGGAAGGAGTTAAGGGGCTCGTCGAAAATGGGACACCACCCGGCCTCGTTCTCATCGATGACGGGTGGCAATCCATTTGCCACGACGATGATCCGATCACGGACCAAGAAGGGATTAATCGGACTTCGGCCGGGGAGCAAATGCCATGTAGGTTGATCAAGTATGAGGAGAACTTCAAGTTTAGGGACTATAAGAGTCAAAGTAGTTTGGGCCGTGAWGATCGGCCCAATAGTGGGTTRGGGGCCTTTGTGATGGACCTKAAGGAGGAGTTCAAGAGTGTTGAGCATGTTTACGTTTGGCATGCCTTTATGGGCTATTGGGGAGGGGTGAGGCCCAACGTTGCAGGCTTACCGGAAGCCCATGTGGTATCCCCGAAGCTCACGCCGGGCCTGGAGATGACAATGGARGATCTTGCTGTCGATAAAATTGTCAACAACGGCGTTGGGCTTGTCGAGCCCGAAAAGGCCCATGAATTGTATGAAGGGTTACATTCTCACTTGGAGGCTTGCGGAATTGATGGAGTCAAAGTTGATGTCATCCATGTAAGTTTTATTACCACTTGTCAATGATCTTTGATTCTTTGTTCTATTGATTCTCTTTTTACATGGTGCGTTATTGAAACAAGTGAATTCTATCATACGATTTACTTATGTTATAGATTACATTTAATTCATTTAGGAAATGGAAACAACTTGAATGGAGCATATTAATCTGATCCCTAATTGTTCAAACTAGTTGACAAATTAGCATGTCGGCAACTTATAAYTTCAGGTCTTAAAAGAAAGAATATATGCATACCCGACCATGATACAGTCACCCTAAGGATTGGTAATCTTTTCATAGTTGATTTGTGATTGGTCAAAATTACATTTAATCAATTTTCAATGGAAAAATGTTTGGATGACCATAAGAGTTGACTACTCTATAGACACATAGGTAATATTTTAATATATTCATGGAATTMATAAGATTAAAATTGTATCATTGAAACTTGAATCAATGTATTTGTGTCCAATCACAATTCAATATTGAAAGGGTTACCAACCCTAAGAGCTACTCTATCATGGTCCTTTTCAATGTCAAATTTCACTCCAGTTTAATTGCACTCTTTATATTCATAATATGATGTGTGTATAGGGTCAACATTCACCTAGGTCAATTATATTTTCTATAACCACCTCAGTCCGTTAACTTCATTATACAGTTAGTATGGTAGTATTTTCTTTGTACACGTACTATAATCAATTATCCAAATTTCATTTATAGCTATAATATACCACTATGACAATGTAATCTATAATCAAAAAAAAGTCATGTATTTTTTTTTTATATCAATAATTTTGAAAATACGTACTTCCGTACAACGTGAAGAATGTTTTTGACTACAATTTGTTAAGTGAAGACTGAAAATCTGCGAAAATTCCTCGAAAAGTGTATGATCAAAGTTTGAATATTTGTTGTAGCGGAATTCAAGTTTTGAGAGTCAATCAGAACATATGAGTAACTTATATATCGTATTCCATTACCTACAAGAGTTTTATTTCACTTCTAATTTGAATCATTTATGCAATTAAAGATATATAGATTATTATACGACGAGTTTGAGATGTGCAAGCAATTAATAAGATGTAAAAAGGAGATTAAATACATATGTGTCTGTAACTTGTTTTGCTTAGTTACAAAAAATGACTACGTGGGACCATGTAGGTTGAAATTTAGGTTGTGAGTGTATTGCCAGTATTTTTTTACAATATTTTCATTTATTTATTAGTTTTGTTTATAAATTTTGCCTGATCAGTATATGAATATTTGAAAGCGTGTGCATTTATTGATGAAAATCTTTAGAATTCATTCCATAGAATCCAATCTCAAAATTACCTGTCATCAAAACATTACTATTTTGAATGATTTATTTTTACACTTCAATATTATTATCATTACATGAATCGAACTATTTCCCTTCATCATTATTTATGTTATCACAGGTACATTGAAGTTACTTGCTAGATTAATTGTCATGTCGATTTATTTTATTCTTTTGATTATTTAACAGTGAATAGACAATGTTCTTATCTTACGTATTTTTCATCATTTTGTGCATTTTAAAACCGTGCATCGCACGGGTATTATCTAGTATACACACTATGACACTGTTATTAGAGGAGTTAAAAGCACTTCATTTTTTTTTTTATTTTTTTTTGTTTGCCAATTCAAAAAAAGCACTTCATTTGTTGCTTCAAAAGAAAACCATACAACTTTTGTCCCACACACATAAAATACATTAGCCTTGTTTTATTTATATAGTCATACACTCGTCGTGCTATGTTTTCTTTAGAGCCACTTATGGGGAGGCTATGGACTTCCACAGACATATCCCTTCCGTGCCAAAGTCATGGGTCATAAACTCATAATTAAAGGTTTAATTTTACACAACCTTCTTTAATTTTGTCATGCCCTTGTTTATAGAACTGTTTTATAGATTTTGCTTAACACATTGAATTTTATTTCAGTCTTTTATAGTGTTAGTTAACAACTAAACATGTTGAAGTACACTTTCTTTGTACTTTGATGTCAAATACAGTATAGCAGATTTGAAAAAAAGAAGAAAAAAGTGAAACAATCAATGTTCTTACAATACTAATTTTGAAAGTAACATGACATTTCTCAACCACTTAATTAGAACCCATTTGTAGTTTGTCATTGAAATCCCAGGAAGTGGTATCACTTATATTCAATGAAAAGGTACTGTTAGCATAGTTTGCCTTTGCTAAATGACTGGTGATGTTGCAGCTGTTGGAGATGATGGCAGAGGACTATGGCGGGAGAGTTGAGCTTGCGAAAAAGTACTACAAGGCAATAACAGAATCAGTAAAAAAGCACTTCAAAGGCAATGGTGTGATCGCTAGCATGGAGCAATGCAATGATTTCATGCTCCTTGGTACAGAAACCATTTGTCTCGGCCGTGTTGGTATGTCTAACATCTACTGTATAATCGTACACTAACTGAATACTAAATTCTAGTTTACTCGACAGATTTCAGGCAGAGGAAGTTCGCTTTTATCTTTTATCTTGACTTGTGTTCTTCTATTTGTGTGGTGAAACAGGTGATGACTTTTGGCCAACTGATCCATATGGAGATATTAATGGTACATATTGGCTTCAAGGCTGTCATATGGTGCATTGTGCCTACAATAGCTTATGGATGGGCAATTTTATACACCCTGATTGGGACATGTTCCAGTCTACCCACCCTTGTGCTGAGTTTCATGCTGCTTCTCGTGCCATTTCTGGTGGTCCGATCTATGTTAGTGATGTTGTCGGTAAGCACAATTATGATTTGYTTAAGAAGCTCGTTTTCCCTGATGGTTCAATCATTCGTTGCGAGTACTTTGCACTCCCTACTAGAGATTGTCTCTTTGTGGATCCTCTGCATGATGGCAAAACTATGCTCAAAATTTGGAACCTGAACAAGGTAACACAGCATATGCTATTCAATTTTATGCAATCTTATTCTATTTTTTGCAAGCTTATATGTTTTGTTTGTCAATATCAATGTTCGTTCAAGGAGTTCTTAGTTGATTTTCCAATAACTTAAGTATTTGATGTTTATATAATATAGCTTAATGGAGTGCTTGGAGTATTCAATTGCCAAGGAGGAGGATGGAGTCGTGAACTTCGAAAAAATCAATGTTTCTCAGAGTATTCCAAGACTATTTCATGCAAGACATGCCCAAATGATGTCGAATGGCAAAATGGCCRCAAGCCATTCCCCATTGAAGGAGTGCAACGCTTTGCCATGTACCTCTCAAAGCAAAAGAAACTAGCCTTTTCACAGCCATCTGAAACCATTGAAATAACACTTGATCCCTTTGATTATGAGCTCATTGTTGTCTCTCCAGTGACAACATTACCTTGGGAGATGATTGAGTTTGCTCCTATAGGACTAGTAAACATGCTCAACTCCGGAGGAGCGGTCAAGACTTTTGACATCACCGAGGAAAATGATGAGAAGATGGTTAAGGTTGGTGTGAAAGGGGCCGGAGAATTGATGGTTTATGCATCGGAGAAGCCAAAGGCTTGCAGGGTTAACGAAGAAGATGTCGAGTTTGAATATGAAGACAGCATGATTAAGGTTCAAGTGCCATGGAATTATGACTCCGCTGGTTCTTCCATGGTTGAGTACTTGTTTTGAGGATGAATGCATCTTATGAATTCCCTTATTTGTTGATATTACTAACTGGTTGGGAGAGCCCTATGTGTGAAGCTCATTATTGCTAATTTTACTTGTTGCAAGAGTTTTAATCTATTGCAAGATAATGTATAAAATTCTACAAGTGACTAATTTTATTGTCACTTTAGATTCTTATTAATTCTGTCTGAATATAAATGACATCTTTGTGTCATCAAGCATATTGTATTTTAATGAAGTCTTATACTGGTAACTAAGGGGCTGTTTGTTAAAGGGTAAAGAAGAAAGGGAAAAAGAATCTAAAACCTTAATTCCCTTACAATATGTTTGTTAGGTCTTTTTTGAAAATCTTTTCCCCATAAATTAGTTTGAAGTTACCCAAAATACCTCAATCATGATTCCTTCCTACCCCTTGGGACTTGGAAACCCCCAAAACCCCTTTTAACTTTGACCACCATTGTAGCTTCACCATAAACACCCCACACCACCTTAAAACCACCACAACACCACCCGACCCTACACTATTGCACGACCACCCACAAACCACTGCAACACCACCCCAGTCAAACACAAAACCACTGCAACACCACCCCAGTCAAATATAAAACCACTCCAACATCACCCCAAACGAACACAAAACCACCACCACATACCACCACACACAGCCGCAACACCGCAGCTAACCCACAAACCCATGAAACCTCCGATACAYCCACGAACCCACAACCCCACCCGCTAACCCATGAACCCATCTAACCCCCTCCCACGAAGCTACCAACTCGCAAACCCAACTAACCCATACAACAATCAAACTACCCACCCATGAAACCACCCAACTCACACCATTATTGCCCACGAAAAAGACAACAAAGAGAGAATGAAGCGGCGAAGGAGTTGCAAGACGGCAAAGAAGAGAAGTTGTGAGGCGACGAAGAAGACGATGGTGGTTTATACGAAAATCTGCACACTATGTGAGACTTAAGCTGGTACAGCTATAGCTAGACTAGGTGCGTTAGATATAATGAAATAAAGTAAAATGCGAAATGAAAAGAGAGAAAGAGAGGGAAGAACACTAGGGATGGTGACGCGGAAAACCCCAGGAATAAGGGTAAAAACCGCGGGTGGCTTTGAGTCCACCAATCCACTATATTTGGCAAGAATGTCCGTTTGCTTACAGGTTCAATCGATTGATAGTGACTTAGAATTATGCTATGAAAATTATAGGAAATACTTAGGACGGGGAGAGGAACGACTGTGTGTAATTTCGTGAGCAGAATGTCTCTATTTATAGCTGAGGGTAGCTGTAATTTCTTCCGAATATTAAGGGAGTTGAAGCTGGAATCTTGGACCCACTTCTAGGACAACGTGTTTGAACGTGCTCTGCTTCTTTGACTGGTCTGAGGGAGTTGTGTATGTAATTTCAKCCCTAAACTCACGTCCTCAGCTTCGTGCAGGTAGAAACAAAGTTCGTGGGGTGAWCCTGGCGYAGTTTCCTAGAAATCTGGGCATGMTGTTGTAACTGACTGCTGGAATATAGGAAGCAGTTATGACGACATGTACTATTGACTTCTGACTTGGACTCCTTGAACTTAGGAACCGTACTTTGACTTTGTCTCTTGTTGACAGCTGGAAGGTACCCGTAACCTGGAAGCTGACACTACTAGTCTACCTGAAGCTGGCGATGCTCTTGAAGCTGTATTTGACCGCTTAGGGAAATTGGGCATAACAATGATATCACTRCAAAGAGGGTGGCAACAAAAATAACAATGTTTGTTTTATGGGGGTGAGGATGGTTGTGATTGTTTTTGGAGTGAAAATGATTGTGGTTATTTTTGGGTGAGAGAAATGAGTTTGAAATCAAAAGAAATCCAAACAACAAATAAAATCAAAGGGTTTTGTATTCAATTCATTTCCCTTTCTTATTTCCTTTCCCTTCCTTTCAAGGGAACCAAGCATCCCCTAATTTTATTGTCATTTGCAKAATTCTTCTTAATTATCGAATGGTTTCAATTGTTTTGATRAAAAATCATTTTTGCGGAATAAACTATATAAGTTTTCAAAGAAAACAAATTTAAACAGAAAGCTTGACTAGAAACGAAAAACGTGACTAAAAAACAATTTTCAATGTTTGTTTGATTATGGAAAAACTTAGATGAAAGAGACACTTAGATGAGAAACTGACTCTAAAAAGGAGGATTGGGAAGAGAACGCAAGAGGAAAGAGTAGAGATGCAACATTTTTTTTCCAAAAAGAAAATGATTTTCTAACCCACTTAGCCAAATTCCACCCTTGATTAGAAAAAAGGTTTGGAAAAATCATTAATAAATAAATGAATGAAAATTGATTAAGAATGAAAAATATAATTTAGAAAAGGAATGAACATTTTGAAATCGTGTATCATCATCACTTGTTAAAATTTACTTTGATTTATACAAGGATTCCATCCCCAAAGCATTGAAATAATCATGTTCAAACACATTCAAAAATACAACCAAAGTCAGCCACATGTTTTTCTTCAGTTTATTTTTTAAAATTCTTTGTTTAAAAACATTAAAAAGGAGAGAAAACAAAGCAAAACAAATTTTCAAATTGTAGAAATATTTTTAGCACTGGTTGCAGTCACCTATGTAGGAGCATTCAAAATAAACCTCTTAACACAAAATATTGCAAGCAAAAAAATAGGGGTAAGGGTGCAAGAGACTAAAATTTAATATCCTGTGGTCCACTAAAACAAAAATTATAAAAAGTTACCGCAACAAAGGCTCCTCCAAGCTAATCAAAACCTACTGGTTCTGTGTTAAAATTGTGGGTCTATAGCGCTATWTAAAAAGAATGTGGGTCCAGAGAGCGGCATAAGAGACTAAAGGGAGGACGCCATTTACACCACCATATTTACACAATGCTACTTGGCTACAGATAGCTGCAAAACCTTCAGAGCTTCAACCCTTGTGGTTGAAGTCCATGAAGTTTGGTTTCATCTGGTTCTGAGCACCCGAGCTGGAAGCACCTCGCTGATCAGGCATTTGGTATTGCTGTGGCTGCTGCTGAGGCTGTTGTGGATGCTGCTGCTGCTGCGGCTGTTGTGGATGCTGATGCTGCTGCTGCTGTGGCTGTTGTGGCTGCTGCTGCTGTGGCTGTTGTGGCTGCTGCTGCATTAGCTGCCCCTGGTTCTGCTGTCCACCAAAGGGCTGAGAGTTCTGCTGCGTTGTTGGGTACTGAGGGAAAAGCACCCTTCCAGAAGAATTGGTGGGAGGTGCAGCATGYCCAGTTGCTATCCGCAGTCGAAAAACTTCTGTCTTCAGTGCCTCGTTCAGAGCTGTGGACCAAAATAAAGAGTCAATGCAAGGATGAAGCTAAAAAAAGGGCCCACATATAGCTATTATCAGTTTGATTATATATATTTTAAAAAATTGAACTAAATTGAATAAACAATGAGCAATATAATTTAAAGAAAATCAGATTTCAAACTTCACTTTCTTTTGTTTAGTTCCTTGACACGAGAAGAGGCAGAAAGTAAGGAAAATTTAGCATTTCTACCCTTGGGATAAACATAGCAAACTAAAGGAAATAATTTTCACCCCTATTCAAATTTCAAACCAAAAAAGGAAAATGGGAAATCCAGATTACTGGAAAATTGTAGTTTCCCTATAACCAAGCATCAATCTTATTGCTATATGAATACTACATAACTACATTGACAACCAAGAAAAGTTGATTTAGAATAGATATTTACCATCTCTCAGTTGAGCTTGTTGCTCCAAGGCCTGCAGACGTAATTTCAGCTCCTTGTTTTCAACATTCAGCCCTGTAGTGTCTCTCTGCACATAAACAGGTACTTAATTAGCCGATGCAGACATTCCAACAGATAGATAGTAATATCATATTGGAGGGCATAGCATCAACATAAGTTCGACAAAATTGAGTGAATAATTTTAATTTCACCCATTCAAAATTGTACTGCAGCCTACATGACTTTTATAAACCAAATGGATCTTGAAAATCGAAGCTAAGAAAGGGGAAGTTGCTCTAGTTCTACCACAAGAATCGAATTCAAATATAAAGGAGTGGCTTGACCATCTGTGAGTCAATTTAATAACAGCTTCTATTTGCTTTACAGTTAGGACAATAGAGTCTTCAACAAACTCCTGCTAAGCTGACTGTAMAATGTGAATAATTTTATTCTTGCATCTGTTAAAAATGCTTATTAAAATAAGAGAAACTATTTTAAAGGAGGCAGCTGAAGTAAAGAATAGCAGTTAACTAGTTAAGACTTGAGAAATCAAGGTTTCCAAAAGGTCATTCGTGAGCTTCAATATTTCTTTGATAGTCATTTAAAAAAAACGCTTTCACAACATTTGCCATCATTCCAGCTTGGATGTTGGAGGAGAAAGGGTCACCCCCAWAACAACACAAACAAAAGAAGATACGTCTCCTTCAGTCAAAATTCTTACAGCATTTATTTTAAAARATCCATGATCTTTGAATAGCAAAATTAGTCATAAGCATAGTTAAGTCAGTAGTCCCCCGAACATATACAGAAAACAGGGGAATTTGTAAGTTAAGATAGTTTTGTAAATATCTTATGACAAACCTTTAAGAAGGTACTGTATTAGATTTAGTGGTATGGATAACTCTCAAACGAAGAAAGGGTAATCAAAGGAAAGGTCAACCAAACACTCGCCAAGGGGTTAAAGAGATTGGAATCATTGGATTGCTTTTCCCTTTTTAATCTACTCCAACGAAACACCTCCCTTTGTAGTAACCACCTTCTAATCAGAAATGTGGGTCAAATTTTCAATTTTCAATTTTTTTTAATCAAAATTATTTAAAAAAAATAACTAAGGACAATTTTATTCATATATAAAAACAAACAGATATCCATAGTACATTCGGATTCACCCACAACATTTTTTGTAAAGCCATTATCAAAAATTTATTAATTACTTTTTATGAATCTTAAAAATTAGAAGTATAATACATAGATTAACAGAACCAAGTATGTAAAAGTAATATGAAACTTCGAAATTGGATAACAACCAGATTTCCATGTGATATTATACCATTATTCAGTAATATGCATAGGAAAAATTGCTCCCTATAAAATCAATAAATATAAATCCGGTTTCCGAAATCAGGATATCCAGTTTGAAACCAAAACTGGACATGGATTGTTGAATTTGGCGATCCAAAAACTTGAATATCCAATTCGCTTTAGAAAAACATTCGATACAGTTTTTCTCAAATTACCTTCACTAAAAATCCATATTAAAGACTTAATAGCACAGAAAAAAAAAGTCAACACTAGAGTCTACTTATGAAGTAAAAAAGCAGAAGTCAAAACAGTGCCCGACAAATTATGACAACTATCACCAGGACAACAGAACATGAAGAACTTGAAAGAAATCTACATAAATTGTTACATACCTGCAGCAATGTGACTTGTGTCAGAAAGAGTAGTTGCCTCGGTCTCGCCGTGTCTGAACCTCCTCTCCAACTCGCCGAGTGTATCTGATTTTCCTTTCTTTGACCGCGCTGCGATTGTACTGTTTGAAGAATCCTGGTAGGAGAAAAAATTAGAAAACAATCAAGGAGGAAACCAGGCAGAGATCAAAACAGCTGAATAAGCAATTTACAAATGAACAGGAGTAAATGTTTTAAGCATTTTAATTTCACTAAATAATGTTTGAAACATAGACTTCAATCCAATATATTAAATTATATCTAGATCAAAGATAACATATTTCAAACCAGATCTTGATCGGCAACGACAAAAACACAACTTAAGATTTCAGAACTCATTTAATACTTTATAGTGCATAATCCAACAAAATAATTCAAAAAACAGCAACTATAAACACATCAGGATCATATTCCCCTGAAATCCACACCCCACCCGATTCTCTCTCCCTCACAATTCAATGGAAGATAATCATGGGGGAAAGCAACAGAAGTTCGATCGGAAAAGGTTTAGACATACATTCTTCTATCATCATCCATGATTGGAGCTCGCTTCTTTTCTCTATACGAAATATATTTGATATGTAGCAAATCTTAAGCAACCACAGAGAGGATCACTTCGATGTAGGCGCAATGTATGCAGCCACAATATTTATAGACGAAAGGGGGGTTTAGGATTAGGGTTTGAAAATGGATAAAGATTATCCTCAGGTGGGCCAACATATGGGATATGAATGTTCAGACAATGGTGTCACCAGGATTTGACTTTGTTTGGACCGATCAAAATCATGGGATTTGGACCAAATCCAAATTACATACCAGATATTATAATCCATAAAATGGATTTGGGCCACAAGCAAATTTCAAAATGAAATTCATGGACACATCATTTTGTTTATTTGGACAATTAGGATTTCGGAGTATGATGCATAATAAGTTGTCAAAAATGGAAGTATAATTAAAGGGACTAATTAGTGTTCGTACACACGCATACACAAACAAAACCTTTAAGTTTCAAATAAAATGCGACACTTAGACCCAAAAAAATGTGRTTGTATTAATATGTATTTCTTCGGTTAGTGTAGAGGACATTGTGGACAAACTATGACCTTAAGTGGGTACGAARTAGAGAGTAACGGGTTGGGATCATGAGGAGTTCAAAAAAGAGATATAGGGAGAGCGTGAAAGACATGCTTGGAAGGAGTTAGGATATAGTTAAAACGAATGGATTTGGATGAGGATGAAGTTTTTGATCGTATGAGATGGAGGAGGATCTATGTTGATGATTGCACGGAATGATCATTAGTGGTTCATGTAGATGAAACCCAWTTTTGGGATTACGATTTTGATTGATTGAACAACATAAAGTAAACTTCCATTTATAACAACGTCACAAAGTTTATAACCACATAGGATGTTACACACTCCTTTACATAAAAAAACTATTAGATTCTCCATAGTAACAAAAGATTATCTAATTTTATAAATAATCCTATCCTTCCAATGCCCAAAATGGTTACACGTTCTACTTCTACTGCAATAATGCAATATAACCAACACACCTTTAAAACTTTCAATTACAATAATTGTATGCTTCAACTTATGCTTTTCACTTCTTTTTTTTTTCAAGCAAATACCTTGTGATATTAATATCAACCTTACACTTTTGAGTCTTCAACAACTCGTGCCTATAGCATATGATTTTTCACCCTAGTTGGTTGTCAGCAAAACCATATATCACAAATTAACATATGCAAAAATGCCGAGTTAACAAGGAAGAATTTGAATGGACCAAAAGAATAAAAATCCAAGTTGCCAACAAGTACTTTCAACGATATTGCCTTTACAAGGTTGCTACCAATCTCACGCAAACTGCATGTCATTCAAGTGGAATTCATAATGAATTATTTGTTGTATGGAGCTTTTAATTTTAGAGTTCACAAAGATTTAAACTTTCTTTTACTCCCTTCATTGCTTATCATATGCACCTTTTCCCACTCGTATAAGTCTYAAGTACTTTTGCTGTTTATCATGCCACCTAGTATTAGGAAACAAATTAGGTTATCATGTAAGAATTATTGAAGAGGTAGTAAGGKATTACGTTGTATGAGAAAGTGTAGGACTAGGACCTTTGCGATTTTACTTTTCATACAGTAGAACAAAAACATTGGAAATGAATTTTATATTTTATTTGATAGCTAGAGGTATGGATATGAGCCATACTTCCCTAGGACTATTAGTCATAATAGAGGAATAGAGCCATTGTCCTCCTAGGGCGCCCTTAAGAAAGGGGCTTCCTTGGGTTTCAAACCCCATACCTTGGGGTTTTTAGGTATGGGTGTCAAATCTAATACTTTACTAGACAAACACAAGGTATGGGTTTTATTGATTCTAAACCCATACCTTATTCCAAGAACATGTAAACCAAACACCCTTAGTGGTATCATTGCAACTCGCTCCATTGCTTATTGTATGCGCCTTTTCTTACACAAGTCTTAAGTACTTTTGATGTTTATCATGCCACCTAGTATTAGGGAACAGGTTAATTTTTGGTTATCAAGTATGAAGTAGTGAACTGCGGGAAAGAGTAACTGCGGCAGTGGTTTCTACTCCGTCCAGCCCGATAAAGCAGGAGTTGGTGAGCGCCAGTGACAAGCCAGCATAAAATGTGCACAGTCTTACGCACAATATAATTTCGTGGGGCGGTCCCCTACTCAGCGACGCGCTGCACTTCCCAGACCCGAGTGTGAGGAATAAATTTGCAAGGTTGCTAGGCGTCGACCCCGAAACGACGCGCCACATGGCCCGATTGTGGTGTCAAATGAGCAAGCGGCATGGGGCCGTTCCCTACTCAGCGACGCCTGCCACTTCTAGACCCGGTGTAAGTAATAAATATGCAAGTTCTAGGTCGTCGCCCCAAGCGGAGCGCCCACATCGTCCGCCATTTGGTTCAAATGAGCAAAAGGAAGAGAGGGTGAGAAGAGAGGAGAAGGAAGGGTTCTAAACAGGTTTGCGAGTTAGGACATGTATCGGGGTGTGTCAACAAATGTTAGGACTTGTGATGGATTGACAAAGGACTCCTATAACGATTGGTTCATCAAGGGTCGGCATTGAGCCTTTCCTTTTTGCACGTGTATAGATGAAGTGATAAGGCCATCCAAAGGAGGTACCATCGTTATGTTATTTGCGGATATGTATTGGTAGATGAAACTAGAACTGGGGTTAATGCCAATTGGAGCAATGGAGACAAAGGTTGGAATCTCGAGGATTTAAGCTAAGTCGGAGTAAGACTGAGTATTGGAATGTCGATTTGGGTCCAAGTGGGGACCAATGATGGAGTGGTGAGGTTGGACGCGAAAGACTTGACCAGAGTGATTGCTTTAAGTATCTTTGGGTCAATCATCAAAAGAATGGGGATATTGACCAAGATGTGGCTCATAGGATTAAGTCAGGGTGGGTTAAATGGAGAGCGGCTACAGGAGTGTTATGCGATCGAAGCATCCTTTAAAGCTGAAGGGAAAATTTACAGGACGGCTATAAGACCAGTTTTGCGTTATGTACGGAATGTTGGGCCTCCAAGAAAGAGCATTTTCAAAATGGGGTCACGAGATGCGGATGTTAAGATGGATGTGGCGGGACACACTCTACGAGATCGATAAGAAATGAAGTTTATCCGCCAGAAAGTTGGTGTTGCAGATATTGCAAGCAAGTAAGGGAAACCGCTTCGTTGTTTGGGCATGTAACACGGAGACCTCAGGGGGCACCGAAGTGCGAAGAGTGGAAGAGTGGATCAGGGGATTTTAAAACGAGGTAGAGGGAGACCAAAAATGACTTGGTGGGAAGGAGTTAGAAAAGATCTAAAGCAGTTGGATTTGCAAGAGAGTGAGGCTCTCGACGGAGAGTGGAGGAGGAAAATTTATGTGGATGACCTCCCGGAATAATCACATTTGTTCATGTTAGCCGACCCCACATTATGGGATTAAGGCTATGATTATTGATTGATGTATGAAGTAGTGAAGAGTAGAATGGTATTACATTGTATGAAGAGTGTAGGACTAGGACGGTAGACCATATCAATTTTACTTTTTATTATAGTAGAAGTGTAGAACAAACACATATGAGACTATTGTTGGTATCATTCTAAAAAGGAGGGTTTAGAGGAAGTTATCACATGAATGATAAGAAGTGTAAAGAGTATTCTTGAACTAAGAAGCTATTTAACAAATGACTTCCATCTCCACCTGGAAAGTAGATGACATAGTTTGGAAATTTCCCTCTTCAGCAAGCGAGGAAAAAAAAAATAGATGTCATAAACAAGAAGGGAGTTGAAAATTTTGCCCTTACATTAAGGATATTGTTTTCGAATGAAAGTTTCATGTCTACTGATATTTTTAAGGCCAAGTATAGTTTGAAGTATGTTGGGCTTAAAAGAGACTATCATATGGATATTACAAAGGATATACTATCCACAGCATTCAATAATGAGGTTGTAAGAACATGTTTCGATCAATGATCAAATGAAAGCACAATGGAGGTAACCGTATAGATAGAGCACGGGGGGGGGGGTCTTCATTTCATTTCACCAAATAATTTGGTGTTTTGCATTTTTTGTTCATTAGTAAATACTCCGTCCGTAACGGATTAAATGCAACAATTGTATTAACACTCCTCCCAATGCAACATAAACTAATAGTAGGTTAGGTAATGAATTAGCCAAATGGTCCCAATAATAAAAGGAAGGAAATAATATGGCAAGAAAAAGACAAAATAATTAGCAAAAGTGGTCCCAAAAATATAGTAATTTTGCCATTAATAATTTACCAAATGAGGAAAATTGTACAATTGTTRCAAGTTATTTGTTACACCCAAATATAGAAAAAGTTRCAAATTTTACGTTACGGAGAGAGTATTTTGTTTCTTTAACTTAGTGTATCCATAACTAAGCTTTATTCAAGAGGTACCTAGTTTACAAATACAACAATATCTCAAATAGTTCAAATGGTATTCATTGTGGAAACTTTTCAATTGGAAACTTTAATACTTCCTTTGTTTTTTAAGTTGCTTCACTCTTGAAAATACGAAAAATCGAGACAAAATTTGATAGAAGTGAATAGGTGGGGAAAAGTTATGTGGTCTTCACAAAAAAGTAGAGACATTAAAGAGAGATTAATAGGTATTATATTGTGGTCCTCAATCCAAAAAAGGAAAAAACCAAAGTAAGGGATCCGTTTTGGAATTGCTGATAATTAGAGCTTTAATAGGAAATTCCAATTAAAAGAAAACTTCCTCTCCACGTTTCAAATTCAATGATGGCCTAGAGAATCTTTTGGTTAAACTCTTTGAATTTTTATATGGAACTTGTCTTGATAAAGAATTACAATTAATATTACAAAATCGATTAAGGAAATAAGATATCATGTTTCTACTTGTCGGTTCATGCACCTTGTCGTTCTTATAACACAATCATACTAAGAGGCACCAACATATGTATATCAAAAGTTACGAAACCCTTGAGTAAATTATTAATTTAATAAAAATATTTCTATGTCATGGTTATGAGTTATTTCCAAAATTTGCTACCATGGTTGTTACACTGAGTACACTCGTCTCAATGCTCCAATGGTTCAACTTCATCCTAATGAACTGAGGCAGAGAGCTCAACATTCACTTGTCTGCTAAACCCTCACTCAGCATTAAACCAAAAAAGTGAAATTCTACATTGAAACTTCCAAATCCTAACTCTTAACTAGAATCAACCTTGAACTGAYATAATTATTAGCCACCGCCCATCAGTAAACAACCACTACCTCAAAATCAGTGTATCATAACTAGGTCCTTCGACAGCGGAACCTTTCCCGCCTCAATGCCACACCTTTTGGCATTTTCTTCCAGAAAATCCTCAACCAAAACTTTACTCTTTACTTCATTTCGTTCTTCCTTCCTTTGATTTTTAATCTACTCATAATAGCAGATACTAAAAACAAGAAAAAAATTCTTATTTATAGCAAACACTAACACTCCACATATTATGCAAAAAGAAAAAAAAAATCACCATCCAATTGTCATGTAATTCCACATACAAGTATATCAAGAACAATAACTTCTACAGCAGCAAAAACCAAATAAATTAAACCTAATATCCAAAGAATACAAAATATAAAAGTAAATAACCTTTAATTCCTGCTGAAATCACATGAAATAAACTGAACAATAATGACAAAYGCAACAGAAAAAAAACCCCTTAATTCGGAAAAAAATATACCTCTTAGCGCGTTTAGGATCAATGAGAGCAAGTTCAGCAAGCCTCTCAGGGGGCATAGCTTTCTTGATGCCATCAACCATCATAGAATCACCCTCAAACATCATCGAACTCGACGAGCTCCCGCCATCCATCGAACTCGTCCTCCGATGCATTCCCACCATTCGCCTCTCACCRCCATTATCGAGCCCAATTCCGCCACCACCGCCTCCGAATGACAGCCCATCGAAGAAATCCGCATCCACGGAGAGGCTCCGAAGGTGGGGGGCAACGAGAGAAGCACCCCCACCACCACCACCGGACACCCCTCCATGCGGTCCACCCGCAGCGGTACGGAGGGGACCTCCACCGCCGGAAGTGGCGGAGGAGGAGGGGTTGTCGCCGCTGGAATCGTCGGACTTGGACGAATCGATTGGCGCGGGAAAGGAAGGCGATGAGGGGAGGATGTCCAGGGAGGAGAGGTTGAAGTTGTCGATATCGAATAGGAAGTCGTCGTCGTCATTTTGGGTGGCGGCAGCGGCGGAGAAGCGGTAGCTGGTGTCAGAGTGGGCCCTACGGTGGTGGGGCCCACTGCCACTTCGCTGCTGCTGCTGGTTGCTCTGGGTGGGGTCCATTTGGGAGTAGTTTTGTGGGTTCATGGCCGCCGTTGTTTGGACAAAAGGAAGAGAGAGAGAGGAGAAAAACAAGGGTTGAAGAGAAGAAAGAGTGAGGAACAAGGGCTGAACAATTTAAAGGAGAGAGAAAATGCTCAAAAAGGAAGTGTTGTTTTTTCATCAAATTATTTTGTTTATTTAATTGGTCCTATTATTATAGAATTCAGTATATTATTACAGCTAATCTTTGTTGTACACGTGTATCTGAAAATGGGAGTAATAATTGAAATTAGGATTATTAGGATTARGAAATATATTAGGTGACTTTTGTTCCTTTCTTTTTACGATTATGAACATTTCTAAGCATTTGGCGTAATCTTTGGGTGCCAATTCMATTTTTTGGATTTGATTGTCTTCCATAAATAATTGATATTGCTTTATTTAAAAACTTATGTAATAATGGCAAAATTGATTTTTCCAATTAGTTACATTCACTTTCTTCAAGTTCCTCTTTTCTCAATTTTAATTCAAACGAAATTTCGCTAACTTTTGCTCGATTTTACGAAAATTTCGCAATTATAGTTCCTCTTATTCTCTTAGTTCTCTTATTTTTCCATTTCGATTTAGTTCGTCTTGGTTATTTTTGAATTTTACCAAGTAATTTTGGTATTGTTTATGTATTTATCTAGTATAAATTTTTTATTACAAATTTTTTTCCTCGAAAAATTTTTCGAGAAAAGATTTTAAAAAACTTTTTTTGTAGAAATTATTTTTAAAAAGTTTTTTGAAAGGGACTAAAAAAAAAAAAATGCCCGAGAGAAGACTGTTTAAAAAAATTATGCTAAAGGAACTTTAAAAAGAAAAAACTTTGTGTGAATAGACGATTTTTATGCTATTGCTAGTGTTGCTTGTCCTTCTCTTGATGTGCCTATTATTCCTTTTTCCCCAGTTATTATATCCATTTTTTAAGCATGTTTCCTTCATTAACAGTTCATAGATATCTGGAGAATATACATTGAAATAGCAAATAATGCATATTTGGAGAGTTTTTGTGGAGTTATATTTTTACAAGTCAAGTCTAAAGGTCTGTCCGTCTGAAGGGTTATTTTTTGCAAAATTTTTTAAAAAGTCTTTTCTCAAAAAATTATTTGTTAAGGTTGTTATTTACATAATTTACAACAACTAAAAATGGACAAATACTAATAGTTTTTTAAGAAATATGGGTAGATATAAAGTTCCGATTTTTAGGATAAGAGACAGATATTTATTATAACCTGTCTCTTAGATGAGTGTAAGATATCAGTCATATGTAACTGGTCTCTTAATGATATTACGTAGAGACGTATTATAACCGGTTTCTTATCTCAATTTTTATATTTTTTTAAATGGATATTATTTTTTAACTATTTGGTTGAAGGCCAATTTACGAATATTCGATCTAACAAACGGTTGATATTTTATATAAGTAGTTTGAAATATCATTCTAGATCTCCTCTAAGCTTCCAGTTCCAATCCACGTCTCTCGTCTAAGAAACCAATCTCGTTCACTTTCTTAAGTTCTCTTTTCTAATTTTAATTCAAACGAATTTCGCTAACTTTTGCTGATTTTCGAAGATTTCGCATTATAGTTTCTTATTTCTTATTTCTTTCTCGATTTTTAGTTTCGTCATTGCTTCAATTTTATAAATTCACAAGTAAATTTCTGTATTGTTATGTATTTTATAGCTTTTGTTTCATTTTTTTTTCATAAATTTTTATAGATATGAGTTTTAAAAAAAAGTTTTTCTAATTTCCTTCTTTTTTTTTTCGACTTTTTGGAATTTGTTTTTGGGCGTCTCTCGTGTTTAATTTTTTTAAAAAATCTTTTAATTCTTGTTGTTTTTTTTTGGGTTTTTTTCGACTTACTTGATTTTGTGAGCTTTTTTCCGATTATTTTCTCTGTTTTAGAGTTTTATTATTTTTTGTTTTTCCATTTCTGTGCTTTTACACCGATTTTTTTTTTGTCTAGTTTTATTTTTTACTATCATTCGTTGTTTAATTTTCTCGTTTTTGGGTTTCATGTTTATGTGGTTCAAAAATTAGGTGGGAGCAAGGAGGAGAGTAGAGATGGTGGAATGATGATCGAGAGGTTGTGGTCTACTGTTGGTTCACTAGCTAGTTGGGTATTGCACTATTTGTGGTAGGTGTGATGACAGAAGGGATCGGAGACAGTTGCGGTAGGCCTTGAAGTGCAGTTTCACTAGGTCGAGATGGGCGGCTACGGCGGAAGTCATTTTGCGTGAATCGATTGAGAAAAGCAAAGATTTTTTTTAAAAAAAAAGAAATGTATGAATGGTTTTCCTTTCAAAAAGATATACGAATGTAAATATGATGATTTTTTATTAAAAAAAGATATGTATGAATGTAAATATGATGATGGCCAAGATATCAGGGTATGAAATACCATAATGACTTTTAAAAAGATAGTATGAATGGCTTTGAAATGCATACAGGCTACARCACAATCAATGATCGATGTGATATGATTTTTATTTTTTTAATTATATTAATAATCAAAGAAACCGGGTATGACAATGTTTGGTTTCTTTGCTAAAACTGGTTTCGTAGATCGATCAAAGAAACCRCTTATTGATGATATGTGGTCCCTTAAATTAGATCAAAGAAACCACTTATTGATGATACCTAGTCCCTTAAATCAGATCAAAGAAACCAGTTTTCATACGCACCCTATTTCTTATGTCTATCTAAGAAACCCMAAAGGAAAACTGGTCTCTTAACCTAAGAGACGTGCCAAATATAAAGGTGTTGTAAAGTGGTCTCTTAGGCCATTTTTAACCGGTTTCTTTGTCCATTTTTGTAGTAGTGTTAAGTTTTTTTGTGTGTCATTAGATTACAAATACTTAAATGAACCTGGTCCACAATAACCCTATTGCGGACCAAGTAAGATCATGTTATTTATATTTCAAACTGACCAAGAGACTCTTACTTTTTCATACTGACCAAACTTTGACCGTCTAGTTTTAGATGACATTTGCTATTGAGGTTCACCACATGTCCACATTCACGTCATTACATATTCCTATCTCTATTATATAAGCCAAGGGGGAGCAATGGTGTCCCCCCTTGGAAATTACACAAAGACCCTCCAAATATAACAAGTCAACCAAATTGTAGCTCATTCATCAATGTATAATTCTTCAAAACATTATTCAAAATAATTGCCAAATATAACAATATCAATTATTTGAATTGTCAATTAACACCATTAAATTTGTAATTCAAAATAATTGCCTAATACGTAATACGGAGTATAATAGCAAAATCAATTTCACAAATCAATTAACAATTCAATTAATGTATAATATACTCAAATTGCAAAAATTAAAAAAGTTTCTCTAATATAATAAGGTAACCATAAAATAAAWTATTACCGAATTAAATAAAAATCTTTCAATTTACGAGAGTTTTTCCCAACACAAAAAATGATGGAAAAAACTTCTTCTTGCTTCAATTATTCTAATAACACAAGACTTTCTTAGCTTCTTGCTTCATGAGGTATGTTATACATTTTATCTCGATTTATTATTTGAGCAAAAAAATTACAAACAAATTATTGTACTTTTCCGCGAAAATTTAAAATGACAATAACATAATTATATCATTGCACACATCGCGTGTGCAAAAA
>SNQN01001880.1:73564-84427 GCA_008642245.1 Bassia scoparia
TTTTTTTACTAGAGCCTTTCTTTTGTCCCTAACGTTCATTTTATTCAACTTTTCTTTTCTTTTTWAAAAAAGAATTTCTGAACGCGCTCCCCCTTGGGTCGTGACATGCCTCAAACCAAGGGTCGTTGGATTCCAAGGTAGAGTCTATCAAACAAAGATTTATAATTCCTAAACTTGTAACAATACTAGTATAGTAGGCAAGTCAAGGGTCGAACCATGAGGAAGGATCAATTTTAGTACTCAAGCTTAATCAACCAAATTTGGGGAAGAAATAAACTTGAATTTTGATTTTTGAAAGCTAAAGCTACAATTGAACTGGAAACAAGGATTTTGAAAACAATTAAGCAAAAACACTTAAGAGATWCTAGTTATGCCCATCTATATAAAAGGAATTTATGTCAATCAAAGTAATTATCTCAATGGAATAATGGGGGTAATTGTGATCTTAGTTTAGCAAATTGGTTGGAATCATTTCGCAAATCATCCAACACTCCCAAATCTTGCTTAAACCCAAGTCCCCTCAAGCTCTCATAAGAAATAGTTGAAAATGGATTAAACCAACACCTTAATCAACCCTTCCAATCCCTTGTAAAGGTTGATCAAGGCAACTCTCACTCTCAAAACCTTGGGTGGCCAAATCCAAAGCAAAGTAAGGTAGAGAAACCACAATTTTTAACAACAATGATGGTTAGAATGAGTATTTTATATCATCTTGACACTAATAGATTATAGATGGGCTTCCTAGCACTCCTAAGCTAGTAATCTACTCACTAATCATTGTTGAAAGCATGAAAACAACAAAAGCAATAGAAGAAAACAAGGAATTTGCCATGAAAATAAGTAATTGAAATTTATAAATGGATATTCAAGAACTAACTCTAAACTTAACCAAATTGAACAAAATTAGTTGCAAAATGATCACAAGCAAAGGGGGAAACTATCTACTAACAAAAGAAGTTGAAATAAAAAACAACAAACAAACCCACAAAACTTAGAAATTCGTAAATGTGCAAAAATATGAAGTAAACAAAATTAAAAATGAAAACAAGTGCTAGAATCGAAATTACCTTGAAAAATCGAATGGAAAGCATATAAAATTTGTAATAAATGGTTGAGAATTGAAGAATCTAGAGCAAAATCAATCAAGAACTCTAAGCTATTCTCTCTCCTAACTATGGAAGAATGAAGAAGATGAAGATGAAAAGAAATTTTGAAAAAAAGTAAATCTAAAATTCTATTCTAATCTCTACTTACTTGTGTTTTTCTCTCTCCTAAAACTATATATACATGACTCAATTACAAACTCATAAATATTACAAGAATGCCATTACTAATTCCAACATGTGCCAAATACTCCTCCAAAGTCAAGTCAAACGCTGGTCAAATGTTGAAAAGTCAACAAATTCGGTGATGAMACCCATGCGCGGGCCTCGCCTCGATGCGCGGGCCACCCCTCGTGATGCGCGCCCGATMAAAAAACTTACTGGAAATYGAAGGAAAGTGAGCTGTAGGTGTGGGGCCCCATGCGCGAGCCATGCATGGGCCAAACCTCAATCTACGTGCCTGCTCAAAAAATAATCTGGAAAAATGAAGGAGAAGGCTGCAGGCGCGGGCCGTCATGTGCGGGCCACCCCCAGATTTGCGGGCCGTGCACAGGCCAAACCTCGTAGTAGTTTTGGTGTTATATGATTTGTTCTCGGAGCGCCTAATCCAAAGCATAAGCGTCCCATCCAAAACCACAATCTGTCCACCAACATGAAATAATTACATAACATCTAGAAATACAGGGAATACTACTTTAATTAACAGATTAAGGAATGTAATTATACCTGCAAAATATGAGGCCACAAGTCATAGGAGTGTTGTAAGGATCCTTTTCAAGTCATCCAAAGCAAGCAACATCTCTCCCGCAACCAAAGTAAGGAGGGTGAACGACCACCTCGCATTGGCTCAACAACAGAAATACGGAGGCAAGACCAAAAGTTTTCCGACTCTTTGAGGAAAGAGATAATGGCAAAATAGGCAAAAATAAGGACTCTCCTCCTATGAGCATCACTAATCCTACCCATTGTTCTAAAGTGTCAATCAATCTCAATAAATCAACTTCGTGGCCAAACACAATGTTAGAAACGTTGCGTTTCGTCAGTCCATAAAAAGTTTCAAAAATTGATAAAAGAATTCTGACAAGTCAGGGGCGCAAGAGGGTGATCCATAGGCCAACCATAATGGCATTAATCTCTTCAGGCAAATGGTGTAAATTCATTATTATTAAAGCAAAAGGAATGGTGCGAGGATTCCAAAACTTATAGCAGCAAGTAGAAGGCAATCATCAATTTTCACAAAACCTGAACGTCAGAAAAACGCTGCAATGATAGTCACGAATGTCGCTTTGACCGTAGCTAGAGAGATCACGTATCCATGATGTCCAGAGCGAATCAAACCTTGCGGACCATGCCTCAAAGTGACTTAGAGAAATAAAGTGTTTAGGTTTGTAAGTAAAAGAGACGTGAGTACGGTTTTCGAGTGATAAGTCTCAAACCTACAAGTCTATATTAAAATTACATGTGCAAATTGGCCGACAAGCTTTTCAGATTTGAGGCGTATACGCTGGATTGGAGCGTATATACCGCTGGGGTTGGGAGCGTATATTGACGCTCCATCTGAGCGTATATACGGCAGACTGGGATCCGTACCAAACTGCCAAAATTTAAGGAAAAGTACGAAAAAGAGCAGCGTATATACCTACTCAGGGAGCGTATATAAGCAGGGGGCAGCGTATAAACGCTCCCCAGCAGCGTATAATACGCTCCAAATACTGCACTTGCTCATCGATTGCCTTTTCCTTCGATTTTCAGAGCAATGCCTGCCTATTTTCAGCCATTATTTGCAAGATCAGGGGGATGAATTGGTCCGTATTCGGCTAATACATGATGCTTTCACCAGACTCGAATCGACTCGTTAGATTGTCGTTGTTTTGGTTTGTTTTTTTTTGGAGGAAGTCGGGCCTCCCATTGAGTCGCTTGCATAACACAAACATGCATAATGCATAAAACAATACATACAACAAACACATACATGCAATACACATAAGTCTCAAGTATACAAACACATGCGTGCATTCATTCATTACATAGTGCATATCATACAATCCCGTATGTCACAAGGCTAAGTGTTCCTAATTTACTGAGGTGCCTCCAAGTCCATCTCTAGTTCATGAAGCGATAACCACTGGGCCAATAATTCTGGAGACATGAAGGACGGGTGTCGCCGCACTCCGAGGAAGGCACGTAGAGCACATAGATGGCTTGGGGGCCTGAGAATGAGGAGAAGGTTGAGGCACGAACTGTGATCTGCCTAGAAAGCAAACTGATCGAGAACTGAGGCCATGAAAGAGGGCTGAGGCGCAGACTTGCTGACTTGTTGACTCTGAGGTACAAAAAGCAGGAATAAGCTTTCAACGGCTAAGCAAATTGGAACATGAAACGAAAGAAATGCAGGTGAGGATAACAATACCCAATGAGCTTGGTCGAATCTTCAAGTCCATTTTAGAGAATCAATCACCCTCAGCTAGTCGCTCTGATCCTGCTCGATTCAAACTGAAGGATCACAAGTATTAGCTCACAAGCGGAAAATGAAATCATAGAAGAAACAAACATAATACTCACTTTCCTTCGAAGTCAGGTGCAAAAGAACGGGTAGATGCAGCTCTGCCTCAAGGCGCCTCAGCCATGGTCTCCTGTACAGGACCAAATCGCCCACTCAATAACTGATGGTAAGATCAGCGAAAGGAAAACTCACTCGTCGAGAGCTCCACCGTCAAGTCGCTACCAAAACAGAAAGCTGATTAAATGACATTCGCAAACAAACAAGTTCAGAACACAAGGAAAGTGCAAATACCCTAGGACGAGGAATGAACTTGGACAGCAGGAGCCAGGCGAGGGATCAACACCTCGCTATATAGCACACCTCAATAAGAAGAGAGTATGATCAAACAGTCCTCGAAAGAGTTTCCAAGTGCCCCGCAGCAGGTTTGGGTGCATCATCATTGCCGGAGGATCTGCGGGGACCGGGAAGATCTCGAGATACTGTCACTACAACGCCGGCCAGGTAGAAACTGCGTTCAAGCAGGGTCTTGAAACAACCGACGAGTCCGGTCATGAAAGCTTAAGGCAGCAACTGATGATCAACTCCGGCAAAAGGAGAAAGGCACCTATGTTAAAGAGCATGGGAATGTCACACACAATATTAAAAGTGAAAAAGAGAAGGAAAACCTAGGGGCAAGTATCTACCGTCGTGAGCCTTCATACGCCTTTGATCTTCTTACGAGTGTCATCAGAGCATCTTGGGGTCTCAAGGTCTGACGCCGCGCCCAACACATAGCAGCAGGGTACTGCGGAGGGACCAGGAGTGCTGGGGGTAAGAGGCGAAGATAAGAATAACCCAGAGCTGCAAAAACATCACAAGTAAGTCAACATGTTAGGTGAGACAGACAAGGAAGAAGGGCAAATTAGTTAAACCCTCATCGATCACATATCCCATGGCCTCTAATTTTCGCCACCTTCCCACCAACCGAGAATCTAACTTGCCGGCAAAGCTTTTCTCATGCTCACAAGCAGGCTGAGCATAACCCAAACCAGCCCAGTCATAATGCTGAACTTGGGTCCAAATCCTCAGGAAGCAAGGTAACGCAACTGGCAACGGTCTCAAGCCCCGGCATCTGGACCAAGGAAGCTGTTGATCCAAATCAACAGCAGGATAATGCGAGCCCAGCTGGAAACCTCAGTACGCATCCATATCCACAACCCCTCTAAGAGAACCCCAGGCTTGACATGCTTTTCCTTCTTCGAAAGGAAGCGGCAAACAGGGCCAAGCAGCTGAGGCAGGCTCCTGCTGAACTAGTGTTCAGAGAAGAATCATCACCACATGGTTGCTCGTGAAAGACAAAGCCTGTAACATAGCGAAGTCAAAGGGCGTGATAGTCATTTCACCCCATGGGAAGTGGAAAGTGTGTCGTGTCCCAAAACCACTCCAACAATGCAAGAGTGAAAGGATGAGGAGCCGGTAGTCAGTCATCGATTTGATGGGTTTCTCAAGTGTTGAACCCCAAGTGTGCTCATAAGTCCCACTGAACTCTGGGCTTCGTCAGTGTGTCTACAGGCAGAAAAGCTGGCCACACCATCCCGTGAAGAATACCGTATCCTCGCAGTCGTAGTTCTCCTGCAAAGCAAAACAAATTCAATAAATGGATCATATCCACAGAAAAGAAAGAGAGAAAGGCATATGCTTACAATACCTGAAAGAGACGAACGATATATGATTTCCCTATAGCGACCATAAACGTGATCTGGCGTGACCAAGGATGGGCATCTTACCCGGTGTCTAGATATTCTAGTAGCATCACAGGTGTAGATTAACGTCTTCCCACTCTATCACTCGAGAATTCTTCCTCCATAGACTGTTTGCATTGGTCATGACAAAAGAAAGATGAATAATAAAATAAGGAGAATTAAATCGGCATCACATAACGGGATACACTGACTAAAAACATAAATATTAGACTCCTGCACAGGTTGATGACACGACAAGCATTCATATTACACAATGATTGGAATACGAAGTTTCTAATGGTCGTTGTGTAGTGAATAACCAAACCAACATATGAATAAGCAAAGGCAATCTCACATCAAGGAATACATTTCGTGCAGAGCTTGGAAAAAGGGTATTCGAAGTTATCATGTTAGTGAATAGGCAAAGCAATCCCAATTCTAATGATATCACAATTACTATGGAATGACTTTTTTGAAAATAATGTTTAAGTCCACTGCGGTGATGAAGAAACAAGTTACAAATATATCATGTACCTCGAGAAATATTGGGGGCTGACGACTTATTCTATGCTTGATCGATTCTTAAACAAGATTTATTGAATAAGACAAGCATGGTAAATGCATGCGAATGAGCTTTTTGTGGTCATATCATCTAAATTGCGGCTTCTATTATCAAGTTTGAATAATATCAGCATAATGTTAGATACAAAAAGCTTGAGAAATCCGTTAAATAGTAAGTCAAAGCTCATCATCAAAAGTGTTTCAAGTCTTGAAAAGACTTGAAATAGCAAGGCAAATCATCAAGTTATGAGCTTTGTGTTTACTCAAGCAACAAGAACATGTTCAACAAGAGTTCAGATGTACGATGCAAATTCATACAAAGAAACAATCGTATACAAGGTTAACCAAAGAAGAGATTTCACTCTAACGAAGATACCAAGCAAACTCTAGGCAAATTGCCAAGCACATTCCAATCACAAAGTCTCTGGCCAAAATATGGGGAACCTGAAATTCCCGCTAGCTACACACAATGAGGGGTCGTAATGAGTCATAGCAAAACTCCATCGCAAGGTCTGCATCTCAACTCAAACCTGGTAAAAACAAGCACAAAGCACATGAACACATAGTATATTAACATAAGCCAAATCCACAATACTGCAACACAGCACAAAAAACATTAAACAAAATTCAGCAAAATGAATCATGAACATCAAAACCCTTCAGAATTCAAATGGTAGAAAGCGGGAGGCCATACAAATTCAGATTTGAAAGGGGATTATAACCCGAATTCATGGAAGTGGAATAGCTCAGAAGGTAACATAGCTTCTAACTCTCTTGTCGATTCTTTAGAATTAGCAAGATTCGATACTAAGAACTTTTATATGGGGAAAAATGTGAGCACTAAGAAGCTCGAAAAATTAGAAACAAAATGGAGAGAAAATTGAACAAACACCAGCAAACGCAGAAAATATAAACCCGAAAAAGGCAGCGTATATACAGACTTTGAAAACATTACATGCGTCAATAAATAAACGGGCGATATGCAGATTGGGCGTTGATATGAGCAGGTCTTGGAAGCGTATTACGCTCACCTGCTTTCATTTTAATCTTCTGTCTTTGGCTTGTCGCTGACATTTCATCGATCACACAACAGGTCGTTCAAAGACTCCTGGGAATATCAAGCAGCCACTTTCAAGAACCTTGCGAAAATTACAACATTACAGCCACATGTACCGAAAGCAGCAAAATTAATCCAAATAGCCCTATTGAATTGGATGTCGTTATCAACTCAACAATACGATAAGGCATGATCCAGACGTCAACATTTCGAAAGCAAGCCTCCACAAAAGCATACTACACCGCTCGCCTCTGGTGTTTGAGAACTTCCCCGCGCCGAAAGATATCACAAATACATCTTCGGTCTACGGTTTCTCCAGCTACACCTAGAAATTCAAGCAATACATAACTTTCGGGTCTTAAAGTTTGCTCCGCTACAGAAATCTCAAGCAAATACACTTTTCGGGTCTACGGTTTCTCCCGACTACAGAAATCTCAAGCAAATACATCTTTCCGGGTCTACGATTTCTCCCCTACAAGAATCCGCAAATCACATCTCGGTTTTGAATCTTCTCCCGCTCAAGAAGTTCCGCGCATTCGTCTCGGTTTGGATTTTCTCCCGCACCAGAAATTCCGTACACACACATCGCAACTCTCCCGAAAAGCCAAAGTCAGCCGTAGGGAGAAAACCACCCGAGATCCAGGCGCTCCGAGGGCACACAACCCATGGGGCACGGTAACAGTAAAACTAACATTTTGTTTTGCAGGTACGGCGCTACAGAGTAACTCAGGGTCGCAGAACGTTTGAGTTGCTCTCCGTCCCGAAACGAATACTTTGACTTTCGTCTTACGTGACTATACGTCTCTTCAGACTCAGTCAAGTGGGGGTCTTATCTGTAGACCCTGAAAATGTGTCCTCCCCAAATGAAGTATCCGTGATGAAACATACCGCGCTTCGCGTTTGTTTCGAATCAGAAAAGATGCTTGAATTCATTAAAAGTTGGAAATACGCGAGGTCGTACTCGGAAATATTGAGCAAAGGTCAAAGCAAGGCAAAAATACTTTCTTTCGGTTTTTCAAAAGGTTTTCAAAAGGTTTTCAAAAGGTTTCAAAAGGCATTCTCATCCTTTTTTGATGTTTATCATGCCGTCACATTTTTCTGAACCCGCCAGTATTTTTAATTATTTTCTGATTTTCTATGATTTTCTATGATTTGCAATGTTTAAACGCAGAATACGCAGAAAATACGCAATAATTAGAAAAAATACTCCGGAAATACGTGGAATCTTCTAGAACATTCTAGAACTCCTTGCTTGGAGAGCAAGGGTGTCTAGTGGCGTTAATCAAGGGAAATCAACAATAAAATCGGAGAAATCAAAATATTTCGAGTTTTGGAAATATATAACGAAAATATTGAGCGTATATACGCAAGTGTTGAGCGTATATACGCTCATCCAAGAGCTATATAGCTCAACAGGAGCGAATATACGCTCAAAATACACACACAGAAATTTCCACAAAAAATTATGGAAAGAAGCAGCGTATATACGCTGTATAGACGTATATACGCAGGAAGCAGCGCTATATACGCTCATATACAGCGATATACGCAGGGTTTTATTTGCTCGAAATTTTGCCTCTTGCCTATAAATACTCTTGCCTTGCCTCAGTCCGGGCACGCTTTCAACACTCTTACAACACGATCTCTAAACTAGCATACTCTTTCTCTCTCTCTCTCTCTCGAAAACACTTTAACACATCACCACTACATTCGTTCTAATTCAAAGCATCGATTCTCTTGCTAATCATAAGCGATAAAAAAGGTTGAATTCTGAAGATTACTCACCATAATCTCTCATTTCTTTTAAATATTGACTAACCATTTGTTATGAGTTTTTAAATATAGATAAAGCAATGTAGAAACTACACTTTTAATTTGTTTCAATGTATATGTAGGGTTTCATCTTTGTTTTCAAGGTTTTTTATGATTTTGGTTTTCATTTTATTGTTAATTTCATTGTCAATACTAACATTTCTTTCTCTTGTATAGCAATTGAAGGCGAAAGATCCATTGCGCTTAGCTTTATCAAGGACTAACAATATTTCTTTGTTTCATGTAGCGATTCAAGGCAAAGGATTCGTTTCATTGCGTTTTAGACGAACTAACTTGTGTTTTCTTTTTGCCATGATTTAGGGTAAGATGAGTTTCGCATGTATTGTGAAGTTCTTACACTTCATATTATCCATCTATTGCATATTGTCATTATTGTATAACTTGTAGTATATGCTTTGCTAACATAAAGCCAACGAATTTAGTGAATCACTTTAAATGCAGATTAACTATGGACAACCTGTTTAGAGCACCGTTTAACATGATAATACAAAGTGGTCACAATTTCTAGTTAGGTAGTCGCTTGTGAATAATAGTAAACACACTTTCATAGTATTCTAGGGTTAGTTCGCTCTAAGGTGCTAAATAAAATCCGTAAGTAGTGCATCAATATATCTAGATTAATGAGAATTACAATGAGACGGAATAGAGGCCGCACATCGGGCGAATTGGGTTACAGATCTGATTCGACCATGTCCCCGAACCACGATGGTACTTATTGACGTGGGGCCATTGTTTTGGCACCACACGTTCGGGCGTCCGTGAATAACCTTTTCTAGCACGGTGGCGACTCCCCTCATTCGATCAACACTACCCCAACCACTCACGTCGGGATTCCGTGGCTTCAAGCCCACGCACAAAAAGCACCTCGATGTAGTACCTACCGCGCGCATGCCGCTATACGCTGAGGCGCGGCCGCACGTCCACACATAGTATCTTGTTAAATCAACCCCCCTAATAATTTTGCATGCTTAGGGTTTAAAACCGGAAAACTATTTGTTGTTGTCTCTCCTCGGCATGAAACTCGCATAATGAGTAGAGGCCCGCTAGATGTGGGGGGTGCTGTGCACACTTCACCCTTACCCTTGTCCCCTAATCAAGACCTTGGGTGCACTAACCAGACATGGAGTCCTTCCGCCTTCTTTATGCAATTTAAGCAAGGCTTAAAACGGGTTCCGCAGGTTTCCCAAAAGAAAGTGCGGTGGCGACTTTCTCTACTCATTTCGAGTATAAACACACAACTCCAAGCATACTCACAATATCAAAAGCAAAATTCATTTCTAGCAACAAACTGAGTCGCCCCCTAATTGTACCCCCCGAGCAAAGGGACCGAACCTAGTCCGGCCCAGTGACACCGCCGGGCACCTTTAAGTCACTAGTTGCTAAAAGTGACCGTGAATTCCTACGAAAGTGAGTTAGTGTATAGTTTTCTTTGTCTTTTCTTTTGCTTGTTTTACTTTGCTCGAGGACGCGCAAAGGCCAAGTTGTGGGGGAGTTGATAAGTGCCAAATAATAGTTACGTTTAGGCACTTCTTTTCTCCTTATTTTTGCCAATATTGTGTTTTTCGATATCTATATCACTAACCTTTTTGTAGTTTTTCAAACTTTGTTATAGTATTGTAAGGCTTCGTAGGTTTTAGTGGTTTTTAATACCTTTTTCCTAGTTTCTCTCTTCTAATTCTCCTACACTCAATTGCAAGTTTTGTGACGATTTCAAGTTGCCTAATGTGTGCATCGCTAGTTTATGGGGCCTTTTTTTTACTTGTTGGCTAATTGTGGTTTTCCTAAGTTGAGCTTTAAGGCACTTGAACTCCTACTCTAAACCTTCTTCGAGCCATATCTTTTTTGTACACTTTGAATTTGTAAGTCAGACTTTTTGTATTAAAAAGTATACTCCGAGAGCTTTCGCAACGGTAATATTACAAGCTGCAATCCGATCACCGAGCAAGACATAATGGCCGTTGAAATTGAGAAGTTCAGCAAGGGCCAAGCATAGGTGGCTCGCGCATAAGGTGGCCGCGCATGTTGGCTTGCCGCCTGCAGACCCTTAGGTTGATTCCAGAACCAAAAAGGGCGGCGTGCATCACG
>SNQN01001881.1:9474-28632 GCA_008642245.1 Bassia scoparia
AAATTAACTATGTCTAAAGACCAGAGCTTGAGCTAAGTTTTTTGAAATTATATAAGTAATCCTTGGTTTTTGCCTTATTATATACATACTTCAAAGTTAAACTGAGTTTGACTGGAACAGTTTGGGACAGTTCCCAGAACCCCATTCCTCTCCTAGTTTTTACTTCTTTAACAACCGTATTTTTTTGGGAAAGTTTTTTTGCCCGCCGTTACACATAAATAGATTATTTCTTCAGTTGAACGTTTTTCCTTGAGATTAAAAATGAGTAAATATTGTGCTTGTCAAGTATTAGTGGTTGTTAATGCAAGCAAAGTTACTTGTCTTTACCTATAAGGACGAATTCTCAATCTGCCCTAAGAGGATATTAGATGCAAAAGACATACACCATATAAAAAGACTAGACCAGTTCACGGATGCTTTGATTTTAAAAAGATAAATGCATTTTTTTACATAAAATACTTTGTGTAAGAAATGATTATTTCCCTCTCCTAGTGCTAAAAAATGTACGAAAGGACAATCTGTTGTCAGAGATAACTCATAATATATATAGATTATAATTAATTGTACGCAGAAAAGAGTGAAAGCGTTATTTTCGGCATTAAAATAAAAGTATAACGACTATCTTCTCTGATACATAAACCGGACCTAACAACGAGTAATTAACTCCTAAGTTTGTTTTTGCGGCAAAGTATTTGTATAACTAATACTTTGATATAATCCTTTCTCTTAAGAAAACTTCTATTCAATCTACATAAAGATAACCTAATTAAACCTTAATTAGCTATCTTAATATTTCTCCTTAGTCATTTTCAAGCTTATTGTCCAAATATAATAATTAAAAATGTAAATTTAAATTATTGGGTACACTACTGGTTTCTTCATGATCCACTTCACGGCCTCACTCAAAACCTTCGGGCCAGACCTACTTTTCTCAGGGCACCCGAGTTCCTTGCCAATTGAGGGTTTCCTCTTGGGAAACTCATCAAACATCTCCAAATCAGGAAGTTCTTCACTCCTTGGATTTTCATAACATTTTTAAAACTCCTAATTTAAGTTTTGGGAACCTGCGTGCTCTGTTACCCCCAAACACTTAAAATCACCTCACCCAGAGGGTCCACATACGCATACAACCACCCTGAGTTGGCTTAATTAGGTCACTTGATATTATAACTATAATATCATCTCATACTTCAAAAATAGGGTTACACTCAATTTTGTGAGTTCGCTTTTATTTCGAGAATAGATGCTCACACATGAAGCCTAAGTTGGTTTGGTAAACTATAACCACCTCTTCTGGTCGGGATAATTACTCTCTACAATTTTCTCCGATATTGGTGAACCTACTAAATCTTTTAAACTTATCATCGACAGACACAAAAAAGATAATAATTTGCTGATAATCCCCATTTAGATCCACTACTTCATATATTCCTACTTCATCATAAGGGGACTTGTAGCTCCTTGGCTATCCAGTATACTGAACATAGTGCTACCGCACATTAATTATGGTTTCATGCATCATAGAACAAGGTAAAAAGTCAGGGCGAAGATCACTTTTTAGGATACAAAACTCATAAGGAGGCATAAACAACAACAATATAATATCACTTACAATATGGAGTATATAACCTCCAGTATACACCAATATTAATAGGAAAATACCGGAAAAAAGATTATGATATGGATATCTAGCTGGCTTTTGCCATTCAAACCAAAAGCAACAGTTAATAGAATCAGTTTAGCAATGACAGCAATTGGAAAGAGATTTGGGGGGAATTTTCTTCCGGGACATGTCTAATGAAAAAATCTCTTCCTGGAGAGCATGGTCTTCTCCCTGAGAACATAATAGAAAGGAAATAATGTGAGGTTTTTTTCATATACATAGCACTTATGTTGCCCACATTTACTGGTTGGTTCCCAATATATCGGAGTCACATAAACTTTTTTAGGTGCCACTTTATTATATCGTGCTGAAGAGAAGAGAGTGCGAGGTGGGTAATACAGATAACACTCATAGAGTGGAATTGTACCAATGCCATATACTTCAAGAGTATTGCCTCAATATGCGTCTCTGTTTATTGCAGCCCTTCTGTTGGAGGTGGTTCGCCATGGTTAAAACTAGATCTACAAATTTGTCGATAATGGGATATTAGTATATTGTAATAAATTGGAAAATAAAGGACGGAAGACTTCCCATGATAGTAATAAGTAATTTTTAATCAATGTTCACCCTTCGGTCCTTCACGCCTTAAATCCTTAGGTGGGATGCCCAAAATGTGGGAGTATATATTTTGAAATGATGCGAAGGCGGATGATTTCAAGACTTGCACGTCAGGGGGTCTCTCTCCTTTATTCAATATCTTAAGATTGCAATATGTTTTTTAATCTATATGTAGAGTTTAGTATAAAGCTGGACTATAGGAATTTAGGTAAATAAGTAGTGTATATACTCACCTCAATTAAATTTCCTATTTTTAGAAATCAACGACACAAAGGATCGAAATTGGCTTTTTCCGGAAATACCTTTTATGGAGCATATGTGCCACTCTGATTATTTATTTTTTATATTGTTGGAAGATTCGTGAATAGTGCAGGATGGTATGAAATCTTCTAGCAAATGGTGCCAACCCTCCTGCACTTGCCATTGGGGCACTCCCTGGGAGCGATTGATGAGAATCATGAACCTCCTGGGATCGTCTAATATCGCGCACCCATTAATACCCAATGTCGCACTATAAATCTGGTGGCTGCATTTCACTATCTTAATTGGGGGGGATTTGTTTTACAAACCTCACAACTAGGATTATATAAAATACAAAGGGGTTAATAAACCTTTAGGAATTACTCCAATTCCTCATAAAATTTCATCTTATTAGACGGACTGGGGAGCTAAAATCAACCTTATAAAGGTATTTGTCTTCTCTTTTCTAGGCAACTTTTTAAGGTCTTTACTGGTCTTATTAAAGAGGTATTAGATGATAGTTGGCCAGGCCAAATTAGTTAATCACATGGAATCAAAACTTATTTACGTGATAGAAATTAACACATCACTATCCAGTACTTGTAATAATTTCTGGTATAAAACTTTAGTTGTTGCTGCCATGCAATGTATGATATGTTGATCTTTGATATGTATCATCTTTGATAGATTGATTCTCGGAGACCCTGAACCCTTATTTGTGCAAGCTAACAGTTTATCGGAAAGGAAAAGGGAACAGTGAGCGGCAATGTAATTGGTTGTTCTGATGTATAACCTCTCGCAAACACTTTTTTGAAGGAGTGCTAACCAGAGTCTTATGTAAGTATAGAATCATGAGAGAATCATCTTGTTCTTGACTTTTTTTGAAGAATCTTTGCGGGGACAAACTAGATTCAATCTAGGAACATAAGACTCTCCTAGCTCTTGTAACTCTTTATTTTAACTTATATCAGAGTAAAATCCAAATTAAATATAGTCATTAAAAAGGGACCAAATATAATAGTACATAACATAAATAAGGCTATTTAAAGAAAGTTCAAGGATGTGAAGTAGAACATCCTAATCTGTCTTGGGAGCGGCCACGGCCGATCTTTGGTTCGGTGTCGGTGCGACCGATCGCCATTACATATGTAGTATCTGTCTTGCTTTTTAGGATTCTGTGGTGATATTAATGCATGGTTCATCATACCTAGGTTTAAGGGACCGGCTAATACTACAAATTCACGGTCACAATCATGATTTGATAAATATTCATACAAGATCAGATATGTCGTGAATCTTAATTTTGGTAGGAGTAATAGGGGCATATCTCAAAAATCCGAGAACTGTGGCGAGGGATAATCGGCAATCTTCGAAAACTTTTAAGGTTAGTTGAATTTACACGACCAGAACCCTCTGTGAGACTGTATAATTTTGGGAATTTTAGGAAAGTCAACAAAATTTGAAGGGAAAGCTTCTGTTAGCTGACTTGGGTGTTAGTAGCGGGCAAGCGGGCGGGGGATAAAGACCAAGACTAATGTATGGAATACCGTAACAATAGTCCATCAGTAGAGGATTTTGATAGCCTTAATAATCTTTATTTTTGTTCAAAATTTTGAAAAGATTTTTAGATAGGCTAATCGGCGTGGTGCTATATAGCAAGGAGTAACTTGGTTTTTTTTTATTCTGTCCTATGAATATTGGCTTTATTGTGTGTGCGGTTGTGTATGTAGATTCCTCTTATTTATTTTATCGTAATATTTCGAATGATTATATAGCTTCTTTCTATTTCTTGATATGCGTACTTAAGCATTTATGTTAGGACTGTTGTCTTCTATTTGCATTGCATGTTATATTGTTCTAGTGTTAGTCTTTATATTCTCTATTTTATGTCTTTCTTTATGTTATTTGAACTACTCAAATTTGTAAATCCATATATGATTTACAGACTCTTTACATATGCTCAGTCTAATTATATTCTCATTATATTATTATTATATCTGATTATCTTGATTTTAATATTTTATGCTGAATGTCTGATATCTCGCTAACACTTTGGTTTATGCAATTTCGATTTTGACCCCCATGTAGCCTTATAAATACAGAGGCATATTAACTTTTCCCGGCCCGTTTTACCATTTTGGTTACGTTCCACATATTCGCTACTCTAAATAAAAGACAAACAAACCTGGGTATACTTTATTTTCATTGCTCATTTCGGTTACTTTTTCCTATATTCAAACTTATGTACTACTTCTTTCTTTTCTGGTGTACAAATGGACATTCATTATCAAGCTCAAAAAAGTGACTTTGCATTAATAAAAGTTGTTCATTTTTGGCAAGAATTTTCTAATAAGAACCACAATATATATTCTTGCATTCTATACACCTCATACAAAGCAAACAAATAAAAACCAACACAGGTTGTTAACTACCAGAAACAAATCCAAAAGCCACGGATCCTTCTTTTTACACATGCCAAACCTTTAGGATCATTATTTTAAGAAAGGTGCCTTCAATCGCACTGACAGCCAGTTTCGGAGTGGGCACGCATTGGGATTTATCCTGATGAAAATATGAGGAATGATTGTGATTGGAGAGGCGCCTTTGGGCCATTGTTAGAGATTACATCGAGGCTGGTGGGTCATATTTCAAAAGAATATTTTGACAAATGTAGGTGGTCCCTACATCGTGTTGGGAGTTTTGTTAAACATTGTATATTGGACTATCTTGGAATATATTTTCTCTGTGGTGCTCTAGATACGTCGCTTAAATAGTTCGAATTTATAGATATTTAAGGCCTATGGGCAGAGTGTATACCCCTTTATGGATACAATCGTCCTCACTACTACAATTCAATACAATAGTCCATTTTAATGTCAACCACGTTCGCTGCCTTTTATGTTCAATAAATAGGTAATTGTAATTATTTGTTAAATATAGGTTAGGGTTGATGTCTATAAGGGCCGGAATTGTATCATACATTCACTTTTAGGTGGGTCCTTAAAACCCCGTTCCATAATCTTGGTGAGGACATGTATTTTTGCCATAGTTTTTGTTGCTACGGGAAATAATTTTGAAATTTTCCGGGTGGAAGAAATGCAAAATTATTATCAAATTAATTTCGGTACATTTTAAAAATTAATTGCATATTTTAACAAACTGGGAACTCGATTGATGAAATTTATAAGATTCAATTTGAGGACACAGGAGGGATTGAAATATTTAATTGCAGGCTTTGTGGTTTTTATGTGAATCTTTGCCCCATGGCATAATATGGTTGACGGAATAATACAAACTACCTAAAATGCATTATCTACTCTTAATAAAAATAGGAGAAAAACTCTTGTGGTAAGAGATCTACAAAATATTACATGATTTTCTTGGCCCCTCTCTATGCACTAAATAACGAAACGGTTGTAATTCCATATTGTAGGAACAAAATTGAATATAGGACCCTCGTATTAGGTGCACCTGATATTGAAAATATTACAGGTAATCTTTAATCTAATTATTTAAATTTAACCAATATTTATTTAGACTTCATTTGTATATCCGCAAAACAATTAAAAATTTAGTTCCTATGTGCCATCTAATTTTCCCCCTATTAAAGCAAAACCCACAATAGTAATTTTTGCATGCTTTTAGGGTTTTTAAACAACATTTGTTTGGTTTGTTGTCCCCTTTTTTTGGGACAAATGGAAACCTTTCCGCAATGTTTCAAGGCGCTAAGCTAGAAAGAAACTTCGCATTAATTATCAATAAAGCTATTACCAAGAAATTGGACAAATGCGGTTAGAGGTGTGGACTGGTTTCTTTGTGGTCATTAACACATACCTTCAACTTTATAAATTCTCAGCTATTTTCATTCCGAAATTTTTTTGGTTTCAAAGGATAGGTCCCCTTTATAATTTATTTATGCCCAATCCCGCGAGACTTCAAATTGATTATGGTCTTACATGGTGCAATACAAGTTGTCGCTAAGTAACACATAGTGAAGATAAGCATTTACGCACTTTGCTTGGTATCATAATGCAAAAAATTTTAAATATTAAATAAAGATGCTTAAAAGGGGAGCTTTCAAATACACTAGGAGTATTTCACAAGTTGATGATATATATTCGCCAAAAGAAACTTGTAGGCAGGATGTGCAAGGACACCGACATTATTCCACCATATCTCCATATCCTGTTTACTTCTTTTGTTAGTAGATTTTATTATAATACACACTTGGATAATATCTCCCAGGCAATACTCACCACACTTTTAAAGGATAACACTTGCAGGCCCCTTAGGATCGGATCCAACCTTCTCTTATAAGGACTTGATGCAACCTCTCCACTAACTAGATTTTCTCCATGGTATCTCTTGACTTATGTCAATCTCGGGCAAAATCAATTTCTAATTTCATTCTCTTTTCATTGTCTTTTCCTCCAAAAATGTGAATATAGTATTAGGTATAGTAGTGTTTGTTGGAAGGAAAGAGTATTGGGTGATGCTTTCAGAGCACCACCTTGGTTTATTTCAAGTTGTGTTTCAAAGAAAGATGAACGAGCAAACTTGGAAACATCAAAAGAACTTCGTCTTTGTGTCAGACTGGGGAGCCCACGTAGTATTAAACACGGGAACCTTTTCCAGGCTGATTTCAATTTTTCTTGGCAATAATTATCCTGGAATTAAACTTTACGGGATACCTGGGGACAATAACATTGTTAATGCCGCGTAATGTTCTCTGATAATGTCTACCTACTAACTTGTTATGGAACACTGTACAATGCCTTATTATTATTTACAGGGTCTTTCTCCGGGTCCTTGGGATATTGATATTGTTTGCTTTTTTAATTTTCCGGTCAGGTATCTGGTTTCGTAATATTTTATGCCGATTGTTTTGGAAAATATGGTGGCTCTGTATATTTGGTTCTGGATTTATTTCGAATCAAATAATTATAAACCCAAGTTTAAAATATTATTTATATCTTTCCACTAAAATCCTTTTAAAGCAAATAAGGCATCGCATTAACATTAATGTAAAAATGTATAAGGTATTTACACTTATAATTCAAATTTATAATAGTGGTACTTATAATCTTCGGCACATACTTAAATTAAGCAACATATAATTATAATTATTTAAATTCTAATAATTTATTTTGTTGATACATACAGTAAAAGCCTATTATACTGAAAACGGGGCTATTAATAAACAATTGATATGCTTGAGGGATGTTATTATGCAATGTTCCTCTTTTATAAACCTTGGTAACAAGTAAGCATATTATAAATTATAAAATCATCAAAAATTATAAGGTCAACTAATGAATAGGCTTAATTCACATTATGTTAAGAAGAACAATCAATATTAGAATGCTTATGTTCCTAATAAATAAAGCTCTTTATCAGAATGAATTCTATATGAAACTCTGCTTTATTTTGTGCAATCTAAAAATGTTGATAGTCAAGGATATATGGGCATAAATTGGAGAATTAGCGTAAATTTGGCATCATCATCATTAAACATGTGACTATTCTGGTTTAAAAAGAGTTCATAATATTCTTATTTTGTCTGGGATAAATAATTCCGCTAAAACAATGTAGACGGGTGAAACTTATTTACTCGGTTCTTTGCTGACTCGAGCGGTTCAATGGGTTGACCAAATCAATTGAAAAAATTACTGGTGTTTTTTATTATGAGTTACCGGCGACCCGACGGACAGGGAGAACAGGCATCACGTTAGCACAGGGATAACAACAATGAGCATAATTGATTGCATCCTTATCTGGATCCAGATATTAAATGCAAGGATTCCCAGGCTGTAGCATTTACACCATACGTGAGTCTCGGTCCCCACGAACTCCCGTTATCCCAAAGGCTATCTAATCCTTCGGTCCCGGTAGGTCAATCTCAAAGTTTGTCATAAATTCTCCTCCAGGGTCCGTTCCCAGGACCGGATTGGTCGTGAAGGCGCACCTAACATCTCACACTAAGGACTCGCAAGTAGGACAGCAAGGACGAAATGGTGGCGTGGAATTTCATCCCATACAGCAAACCTAAAGTCATTTAACTAATTGTACCACCTTCCAACGGACACGCAACAGAGGGATCATGGCACCCAAGTGCCATGTGCCACAGAGATTGGATGGCCAACCAAGTGCGCGACCTACTACCTAACAACGGGTAACACACATCAGGGGACTCGACCCACTTCAATTCGGCTCGGGACTCACGCAGCGGAGGCACTTTACACCTCTTCCAGGCACACACACCCATCTCAGCCCCACCCAAAGCGGGAGGAGGGGGACTACTGGGCGAGCATGCGGTCTCCACCGGTTACAACAACGCAGACGTGACAGGGGCAGGAGCAGGAGGGCCGTGGCGGGTTTGGTGTATTCCTTTTGCGCACAGGCAACGCCTAAAGGTTGGCCGCCTAGGCTAAAACGTGCGGTGAAAGATGCACCATTGGGTGTCGGTTTAGTCGACGGTGTACTGTCAGCCTGTTACTTAGGCCTTAGAGGCGCGCGGGGCGTGGTTGAATGTTAAGCCGCTCGGCGCGTTTTCATGCTGAGCTCGTAGGATCTTGTCAAAACCAGGGAGAGGGCTTCATGGCCGGTCTGGCGGCTCATTCACTTTCACTTTGGGGTTCGGGTATCGCGGGCTATTGAGGCATTACGGCTCTAAGACTGCCGCTCCATCGTCCTCTTCAAAATCAAGGAATGTGGATAAAATGTTCTCCTATACAGTTTTGTTCTTTTAAAAAAGTTTTTTGTGGTATTTTTCCTTAAATTAATTGCTACTTTTCCCTTTCCATATTGCGGCGCGTTATATGTGCCTCTAAGTGCACTATTCTCTATTCTACTTTTTGTTTTACAAACAAATTGATTTTATCACACCTTAAATAATATCTTTTTGGGTTGGGCGTCTTGTAGTCCCTAACAAGTTAATTATGTTCACTCGTTTGGTTTGTTATGTGAGATGCATCACTCTGGTTAGGTTATGATAATCTTTTCATGGTTAAGTTAAAGTTCGTTGGGTAATGGTGTGTTTTAAGTTTTCAGAAACGGCGAGTGTATGGGTTTAATTTATTTGTTGCTAGGTCGGGCATTCGAGGGGACCCATTTTTATTTCTGTAAATCTCACAGGGTCCTCTGTTATTTTATGTCTATCGCAAATTGGATATATTATGGAAAAAACCCTCACCTCCGACAACATTTATAGTAATGTTATATTTAACACATTGAGGTTTTATAGCAAGAAAGATGAAAATTCCTTCCTACTTACTTTTTAATTCCTATTTCTCATAAGATTATTGGATGATTTACATTCAGGATCGCCCTGAAATAGCCCTTTGGCTTATGTGCAGGCCTGTAATATGTACATCTTTTTTGGTTAGAATGTTTTTGTTTATGCAATGGAGTTTAAGTGTAATCTCTATCTGGAGTATGGTATAACTTGTTTATTAATTATATGGAAAATTTGTTTCTTTTTTATTCATTAGTAGCGTTTATAAATGATTGTGTGTGTATTATATCACAGTCTGACTTCTCTTGCATGTGTAAGGGTTACTTCCTAGCTAAGCCGTTGAAAATCGGAATTAACATCTACAGGATGGGGGTGGTATGTTATCCGCTGAATATGGTGGGCGGTGTGCTTAGGGTTGTGGGAATTGGTGAGAGAGCGGCCCTGGATGGCCTCCTTGTCAGGCTTAGGAAGAGACGTGAAGAGGCTTCATTACGCGTTGGGAGTCTTGTCCTCTGTTGGGCAAACGTATAACTCGTTTGGAGGCCAGGGCACATAAGTCGCTTTCCTAGGTATGACCATCCCCTAAGAAAAAACATTCCATTACTTGTTAATATGCTGAATTATTGAATAGCGACGAGGGTATTTTTAGCTTCTCCTTATAAGGAAAGAAAATAGGAGGAGTGTGTGAGACATTAAATCATGCAGGCTTTACGGAACTTGGTTCGGCTTCCTTTCCCAACTTCCCTAATTAGGGCCAGGTTGCACACAATTACGCTATAAGGTTGGCTTAATTACCTAACTTAAGTTGGTTTTTTTTAACAACTAAAAGAGCACCATAAAAAGCTGTAAGGCTGTCCTAATAGTTGGCTGACCAATTATTTTTCGAGCTTCCTTCCCTTGACGGTCTCGTTTGAAAGGGAAGTTATATCCGAAGAAACAGGGTCATTAGAAGGGGTGTTCGTGGAGACACTAGCTAAACCCGGGCTTTCAAAGGCTGGTGCCCAAAGGGTACGCACGGAATGCTTTCTTACAGTGCGGATGCCACAAATTAGTAATTCGTCACCTTGGCTATCTATTACAACAATGGTACGGTAAACTAATGGGGGAAGCGTAATGTCTGCAAAACTCAAAGAAGCCTAGGTTAGAGGCCCTATTTTATGGATTATTGGCTTCAGGAAAGAATGTTCGGAGTGAATGCTCTTTTGAAGAATCTAAAAGAGAAAGTCAAATTGTGGGGCAGAGAAGGATCACTTTTACTTAATTAGCAAATCTATATTCTCCATGAAGCTATATAATATAAGAGTATATTCTAGGTTATGGCGTGATGGACGAATAGGTTAGGAGACTGATTTCATCCTTGGTTACGCATGCGGCTATTTTTCAATCGGCCCACAAAATAAAAAATAAGTTCGAGGGCCTTAAAATTGAGTGGCACGATGGTAAATCTGGTCCTCTCTCCCAAACGTAGAGGGGATCGGTTTGTTTTAGGGTTATATTATGGATTTAGTTTCTTTTTTGCTCTTGGCCAATTTTTTAAATTTGAAATTTTATTTTTCTCGCTGTAATGGATAATTTTATTTTGTTCTTCATTATTTAAATCACCATATATGACGATTTGTGATTCGTTCAAAGCTTTTCTTCAATCTATTCCGGTGTTTAGTTAGTTCATTTACTCTAGGCTAGCAGTACAGAGTATTAATTTTTAAGGCACACAACTTATAAATAAGATGATCTACTACTTTAATGGTGTCTAGTCATATCAATCATAGCAGAATAATGAAAGTACTTAATTAAACACTTGCACATAAATTCGCATATTTATTTAAAACAAGTACACAGTACACGATGGGTCTTAGGTCTCTATCCAAGGGGTAGTGAAGAGGATCTTGAAACTCTGGGGACTAATATTATAATATGTGTCAACGTTATTATTTATGAAGGAAATGGGGCAATATTAAGAAGGGGGCAATGGTGTGGTGTGATCAGATCGTCAACATTTTAGCTTGTTGGATTCGAATTCAATAAGTTCGTAAAAACTAAAAATCGGAAATTAATGTTTGTGTGGTCCATATATTAATATATATATAGTGATAACTCTATTAAAGTGATAACTTGTCAAATTTTACTAGATGATATATAGTAACAAAAGGCAATGATGTGGCTACATTTTGTTAGGATAAAAGTAATCTACGAGTTTGAGTAATACTACATACAAAGCAGCGCAAGCTCGTTGATCTAATTGATCGAATTTTAATTTGAATCTAGTCGATTGATGACTTCGGAGCTTTGAATTTAACTCAAATCATATCATCTATAAAAATATTACATCTCAATTAAATAAAGAAAATAACGAAGACGACACAAGGAACATACAATGAACTATAATAAATATCAATGTAACGGCCAAATTATATTCCAAGAATAGTTATGACTGTTTAAAATTTACATTTATCTTATTAGCAGGGTTAAGATGTAATTTTAAGTCTAATACATATTAAAATTGTTCTATAATCTAGATCTTTTTTCGAATCCAAATGTAATAGGTGAAACCTTGTTCTCTCTAGGGCACTATACTAGTTGACTCAACAACTAATATAGGCACTTTAAGCGATTGAATTGGTAACGGTAATTCCGAGCTAAAATAAAATAAAGATGTTAAGAATGGATAGAATGAAATAATTCAGGGGGGGCTGAATTAAAGTAGTATTATATGTTATTTGCCTGTTTACACTTTGAATTGACAAGATGTACGGAATATTGACATTGCATAGACGAATTAAATATTTGTTAAGAAAAAGTAAAACTTGTCAAAAAAACCTTTAAAAGGTCTTTTTGCCGAAAAAACTTTTAAATTTTTGGCATCTAATAACAAACCCAAAAAAATTATGGGATAAAAACTTCACCCAATATTTTAGGGTAATTTTATATTTTCCACTTGATAACCCATTCTACTACGGAGTATTATTTTGGATTCTTAGAAAAACGTTAAGTTGGATGGTTAACACCCGAGACATAGGTTGTGAAATGACTGATTAGCCTGTCGTTTTTTTTTTTTTTTTGAACGAATATAATCTCAGCTTGTGATTGCAGTGACAATTGTAGATTTATCGTTAGTGATGGAGAAATCATAGGCCAAATATGAATGACGTAATAAATGGGATGAACTAGATCCTTTTAATAGAAAGCAGTAGTTATATATTGGTGGATTCGAATAGTTATTAAGTTCAGTTTGTACGTAAATTTTGAGTGAGTACTGAGTGGATTTTAATGTGCTCGTCTTAAATGAAGGAAGGCAGTACACAAGAAGACTGGCTCTGCAGTTTCAATAGGTATTTAATTTCATGCATGGTGAATTCAATGTCTACTTTCGTCTGTCTTTATTCATTGCAATTATGGTCTGTTTACGAGTCATAGATCTCTCCATTTTTTTAGTAGGAAACGACCGTTCATTTTCAGATTTTCTAAATGATGGTTATTTTTACTATCAGATAATAACGCTTGTTTTATTAGCAATTAAACCGATCTAAATGCTAACATTATTGTTGAGAGCATTGTTTCATATTTTTGAACATTTTATATTTTAATCGTTTAATAATTGACAACGTGAAATAAACTAATAATAATTTAATCATTAAAAATGTGAGAGGAAAATTAATAAGTTCTAAATTTCTCTAATTTTCTAATGTGAAGGGAATACTAGAAGTTTTACTTGAAAAAAGAACATAAGCTTCAAACTATAATAAAATTTATTATCATCAAAATTGAGATACTTCGTAATAAGTTGAGTCCATAATCATACTTTAAATTTTTTGTCAAATTACACATATAAAAATTATGACATCAAGTTACGCTTGAAAAAAATAGAAAGAAAATTTTCATATTATCACTATATATGTCATTTGTTGAAGGTAATAACAATTTTAATTTTATGTAATGTTAAGGATTACATCATATTTATTTTTTTTTTTTTTTTGCAAATACATTATTTTTTATAAATTTTTATAAATGGTGTTGTATAACTTATTTGTGTTAGATTTTTTTGGTTACTTATACGATTGTATTTTGTTTTTATTTGTACCGATGCTGTATATTGTTTATATTTGGTGTTTTGTTAGTTGATAATTATTTTCTTTTTATAATTCTTATTAATAGCTGATTTTCTTGATATATATGTTGTATATAATATAAATTGTTAGATTGATTATACATTCTTGTAAGTATTTTGATTTAAGCAGTTTCGTATTTGGAATATTAATAATATTTTCTCTATATATATACAAGGCCTATGGTTAATCATCTTAAGTAGATTATTGAATTAATATTGATTTAACAATATAATATTTAATTGGGATTAGTCATAATAACTAGTCTCAAATTTGAGCTCTCATCATTATTTGTGATTTTGTGTAATTTAGAATCATTTTTGGGAACAATTTAAAAAAAAAAAAAAAGTGTACTATTGTAATATAATATCATTAGTCGATCGATATCTACCTGACATTTGACCAAATTAATGGTTTAGACCTTGACTGGGACGTTAATTGGTATGGGGTCTTGGCATAGCTTTTAGGTAGTTTCACATTTTAACTAGAACTAATTGGTTAATTTTATATTCGATAAGATAGCGTTTTAAGTACGTTTAAGTAACGTTACTTTTTTCAAACGTAGTATGAGTAACATTTAGCGTTTGCGTTTAAGCTTGAAAAAACGCTACTTGTAATTATTTTTCTATTATATATACAATGTATTAGTTGAACACTCATATTAACAAATTTAATTTGTTCGCTACCCGTTACTTACATATACCGTACTTTTAGCTTTAATTATTGTATACGTCTTCTATACCGCTAAAAGCTACTTTCGGCGCTATAATGCCGCAACACGAACCTCAATTGGAACCATATTTTTGGATCATTAGGATTAAATCTGATAACTTAATCTAATACATAGATTTCGGTATGTTCGGAATCATTGTAACTTTTAGATAATATAATGTATATTAATAATGCTTCATTGCACACAACAGTACGTCCATGAAACGACATATACGGAGTATTGCATGTATAATGCATGAATAGTTGCTATGCAATACTACAAGATAATTATGATGAATTATTTAAGTACCCCATCAGCAGATAATTTTTATCCAATAAATACACAAGTAGGTGTTAATAAACATATAAATGCGACTGAGATAGGAGGCGATCTAATTAAACAGAAATTTTCATTTACATTAATATTCTATTAATCAGAAAGTATTTTATTTTGTTTTCTTTCGGAATTAAATGATATACTTGAATTTTTGGTGATTTCAAATGCATTACATCATTTAAGAAAATTGGTATTAACTCCTAATATAATGGTATCATATTTGGACAATGATACTCATTATTTCTAAAATGAGAATGTTATACCTTGAATAACTTTCCTATTTAATTAAGATGATTATTTGGATAATTCTTAAAAACCAGAATGATATTTATGAAATTAATCAAAATTCATGGTATATTTGAATTGTTCCCTTGTTTTTTTTTAACGTACGATTTCTTAATGATCGAATAATTTGAAATGCTTGCAAATTAGCAGTCGATAACTATTTTAATTTTCACATACCTATACATATTCCACTTAGATGTAGCTTAAGCTTATAGTATAAAAAACAATAAATGAAAATTTCACAATATTTTTCACCTTTAGAATTGCATGACTATACACACCCATCAAATTCATTGTACATTTCACATAAACGCATTGTTCCCAAATCCGAGAAAGGGAAAAGAGATACTGGAGCCAATCAAGGGCCCAATTAAATATACATTGGGCCAGGCCCAGATAATCCGATGATTTTTGAATCACTGTTCAATTTCGTCGCAAATTTTATATTACCTATCCCTACGTTTTTTTAATTTCAGAAAACAGCAACAGCTTTGTGCATGAGGAAACAAACACACACTATTGTGGGACGAAGTGGCGACAGTACTGAGCCATAGCACATGCCTAAAATCTTGAGACTATTGTTCCACAAGGAGCGAAAGAAGAAATACATTCATTAGCTCTCTTGCACTTCTTGGGCAACTTGTCCTCAGTTTTTACCGCTTGTCAGAATGCGCGAATATCGTTCTCTTGCCACGTCAATATAATAGTTAGCATCATTTCATGCATATTGAAATGTTATGGTAGTTTTGTAGCGGTGGATCTAATTTGGTTTGCCAATTTAATGAAATGTTAATTTCTGCAGAAGATTTTCATTGAGTCCTAAGAGTTTAAATACTAATCCTGGTATGCCAAAGTCCATGTTTTTCATATATTCTCCATTACACACATCCATTCAGAGGGATAATTGAGTGATAATAGAGAATCTATGATCAAAGTTTTGGTGGTGAAAGAATCAGGCATTTCGGCATATCATAAGATTCCCTTATGCAAAATTTAAATGGCTCAACCCATTGATGCTTGTACATTAAACTGCTAAAGTAACAGAATGCAGGAGGATTAAACCATTAAAAAAAATAAGGAGTTAAAAGACAGAGTCTTACTGCATATGATGAGAATTGGTAGTATTGATTTGTCGGAATAATACTTTCTTTCTGTACATTTATTGCATAATTCAGTATTTTGGTGCCCTTTCAAAAAAAAAAAAAAAAAAAAAATTTTAAAAAAAAAAAAAAAAAAAAAAAAAAAACAGGCAGAAAGAGTTGAGGTAGCTAACCTCTAAAGTAAAGCCATAATGGAAAGCCACCTTCTTCACATCTTCTAAACTCAATTCAACCGACATCTCCTGGAGGAGGTATAAGACACAGAAATTAACCTTGCACATACTGAAACATATTTGCATGAGACAAAAGTTCCATATCCAAGGAAGAGTAAATTGTCAGAACTCACATTATTCCCATATGTGTCTGCAAAATGATAAAGCAGCGGGCCCAAATTTATCCACACCTATTTCAACACCAAATCTGTATGAGTTGAGATAAATTAAGCAATGACCTGCATCATATATCAAGAAATAGAATAAGCCTTACTCCTCCATCCTTGAGGATTTTCGATATTATCTCAATGTATTCTACGATATTATGTGCTGTATCGATGAAGAAGCATGTAACTACAGCATCCCAAATTCCTGCAAGAACACAAGAAATCAACAAAGTTATAACATTTGATGCAGAGAGATGTACTGCCAGAACGCTAAATGTCTCATTGCTTAGAGCCTTAGACTCTACAACATGTAAAAAACTGATCAAAAACCAATTCAGAATAAAAGGTATACAATGATGAAACAATAGGTTCCACTGTATTTAGTGTATTATTACATGCTTCTCCAAGTCATCATTTTCTAATAAATATAATATCATATACTAAACTTTCCAACATTTGTATGCATCATGGATACTTTACAATTCGGATCTGTTTGGATGAATGTAAAAAAAAATTCAAAGTATAATGAATTGAAAATCAATCAATCAATCAAAGCCTTAGTCCCATAAGTGGGGTCGGCTAACTCAAGAGTGATAATGAATAGAAAATGCAGTTGCAAAATTAGTTTTCCTTTGTCTGGTTTCATGTAAAAAATATAAAAGGAAAATGGAAGGGAACTGAAAGAGTGAAAGGAAAAAGAAGGGAACAGAATCTGACTAATACTAGAGCCTAACACAATGGTGTATCCTAAATGACTCTGAGAGGGAAAATGAAGTCAGTGATTTCTCATATCAATCCTTCACTAATACAACATCCATGAAGAACTCTGAGAATAAAGTTGAGCATGACAAATCTTTAACTTTTTGGAAATGTATTAGGCTATGCTCAATGGTCAATCCATAGTTACCACCCACCAAGCATGCCTTAGCAGTTTAGAAAACATGTACATCGGTGGATTCCAAAACTGGTGCTGGCCTGCTGGCTGTCATTAGTGGGAACTGTCATTAAGCTCCAGGACTAGGAGACTTATAAAAAATTATTTATCTTTTTTTTTACTTGCATAATTGAAAATTTTACACTACCCCAACACATGATTTATATTTTGAATATCTATACTTTACTGTTATACATAGCCAAAAAAAAAAAAAAAGTTATGCAAATCATATACTATACAATGAGAGTGATAGATKGACCGGTAGAAGTCACACATGACTAATTTTCCATACATACAAGTCACAAATTTGATTGAAAAGACGTGTGAATAGTGTTACCTATAGAAACAATGTATAAGAAAATTAGAGGAAGTATTTCTATTGACACTATAATAAATTTAGGTTTGGATGTAGACACTCTTTTGTGTGTAAGAGAAAGGGTGGCACACCTTTGGCAATGACATTTTAATTAAAAGGGGGTTTTACTCTTCATATATAGTAGTATACACTAAAGTTCTTTGAAGTTACTGCCTCACCTAAGCCCTAACATTGTGTGTGAAACTCTCAAAAGAGTCAAAACTCCTACATGGAATCAAAGAGACTTGTGACAAATGAAATTGACCCATTCAGGCCGTTCCTACCAAACGTACAGCTAAGACAAGAATATCAAACATTCAGGAGCTTGCAAGTCAGCTCATAAGTCACTCACTCATCAGGCCCACAAACGTGCATTTCCAGTACAGCAGCTTCAGTCCAAAGTTCATACAATCAAGTTTCCATATACAGCAGTTGAAGAAAAAACTTCAAAAAGCACTTAATAACACAGCTATAGTACCTTCTAACTATTTTGTAACTAGTCTTTACAACATATTGTCACCGGAAATGAAGCAGCTATTCAGCTTTCTTAACCATAGTACATACAAAAGAATTATATTGAGCTAAGCAGATATTCCGTGTAGTCATCCACAAAGGTCTTCCTCCTCCATCCCCCATGATCAAAAACCTCATTCTCATGCAACTCCATTCGCTACATATATTTTCAAACCCCTTTCAATCAAGTCATTTTCGGTCTACCTCTATCTCCTTTGAGCTCTCCATGATCCCACCCTTCAACTTTTCGTACAGGTGCATCCTAAATCGTGTGGCCCTTAACTTATCATAGTCTTCTATACTGAACTTGGTGCCCTCACGAAAAACCATTAAAGTGAAACAAGGATTATATACTAGCCCAAACTATTATTTCTCCCCCACCATGTTTGCAAAAAGATAGACATTATTATTATTGAAGTTCTCTTTCAAAAATATAAGCAAGGATTCCATCCATTTTTAACTACCTAACCACATTTAACTTTGAATTCAGTGGTCTAAATTTAATGACTTAAAAATTTGTCAAATTGTGAATTAAATAATATTGCCTCTGTTCCGATTTGTTTTTTACGTTTGTAGAATTGCACGTCAATWAAGGGAAATTAGTATTTGGATAAATTATGTTAGTATTACTTGGAAGTTGTATTATTCTTTTAATTTGTTTGAAATGTGTGCAAAAAAATTAAAGTAAATCTTTTTATTTATAAAAATGAGGGGATGAGATAAGTTTGGGTGGAAAATCAAGAATG
>SNQN01001881.1:31022-50433 GCA_008642245.1 Bassia scoparia
ATAATTGCAATAGCTTGTTTTATTGTTTAATTGTGGAATTTGATTGCGAGAGCAACATCTTCCTTTGCCTAAATTCATTCCTATCCCAATTGCTACTCTTGATTGATGTACAGTGAATCCTTTTAGCCCTAGGTTTTAATTAATGAATTTTTTCACTTTTTTCTTTTGCGTTCCAATTAGATAAACAAAACTCCAACATTTTTTATCATTAGTATTAGTGAACTCGGTTCAAATTGTGACTTTAATTGTCCACCCTTGGTGGTTCGACCCTACTTGCCCAACTATACTAGTTAGGTGAATTCGGATTTATTTTTGGTAGTGAAACAACCTATTAACATTTGGCGCCGTTTGAATTAGGATTTAATTTTACCTTTTGAATTTAGCGTTTTCTTTTGCTAACCCACTCAGAAAACAACTGTTCTTCGAGCGTACTTACGTTTGTTTTAGTAATTCACGCAATTCACGCAACTCACGCAACCTTTGTTTTTTGATCCTAAGAAAGCAACTGCTCGTAGAACACACGCAAGTGCAAAGAAAAGGAGAGCGGAGTAGACAAGCTCGTAAGGTCTCTCAATCTCCTGAAATAGCAGCGGAGGCTCCCGAGAGAACTACGGAGCCAAGGCTAGCAATGTGACCGCAGGGATTAGGATGTCGACCACTAATGTCGGAAACTTTGACATCAAATCCCATGTTATGAATATGATCACGGCAAATCAATTTTATGGTCTTGACAATGAAGAACCCRTGGATCATCTTCAAAAATTCCTACAACCATGTTCTCTTCAAAAGATCAATGGGATGACCGATGAAGTGCTCTTCTTGTACCTATTTCGTTTCTCTTTGGCACGCAAGGCTCAACTTTGGTATAACTCTCTTCCCAACACCATGACTACTTGGGAGTTATTGTGTGATGCTTTTCTAGTGAAGTATTTTCCCGGTTATAAGACTCGTGACTATAGAGTTAAGCTCTATAGTTTTTCACAAGATGTGGGGGAGACATTTCATGATGCTTGGGAGAGATTCAAAGACTATCAATATATGTGCCCTCATCATGGTATTCAGGAGTTTCTTATGCAATCTTCCTATAATGGTTTAGATAATGAGACCAAGAGGATGGTAGATGGTGCGATTGTCGGCTTATTCGTGAACAAACAAATTTCTGAAGCTATTTCATTCTTGGATTCTCTAACTGAAGATCAATGGAATAGCTCATCTAGGGGCGCAACTCAAGCACAAGGAACGGGAAACAAGAAGTTGAAACTTACTCCCTTTTATCATCACAAATTTCAACTTTGAATGAGAAAATTGATGGGATGCGTATTGGAGCCAACACATCTATGCCAGTCAATGCTATGGCTACCTCTAGCCAAGGTGAGGTTGCATGTGATACTTGTGGTGCGCATGGTCATTCTCTTAAGGAGTGTTCCATTAATCTCAATGGAGCCATGAGAGTTTCAAGCTCGTCCTCCTTTCAACAATAATAGTTACTTTGGATAAAGCCTTTACTTCCGCAATATAGTAAAAACCTTATTCCACGAACTAGACTTGAGATTAAAGTTGGAACAGATGAGTCGAACTCACCCCAGCCCACCAATAGGACCTCATGATGCCAAACTTCTCAAGTTAGATCAACCATTGCCGTCTTGTACCCTGTTCGTCGCAACCCCTAGGGAAGGGAGCGAACTGAGATTAAGATTCTATTTGATTAGTAAGCTCASCGGTGTTCAATGGTCACTAACGACATTTTAAAAAGACAAACAATTTTCTGATCTTATGTCTTTTTAAAACACATAAAGACAGAACAAGTAGGAGTCAAGTGTATTCAGAATCACCCTAACTTGTCATATCGAAGCAACAATGTGTTAAATCCTCAACAACACTTTCCACCAAAAGCACCACAACAACAATATGGGCAACATTAGTACTATCAGCCAAATCAACCGTGCCTGGGTACCAAAGGCCCCCTCTAGGCCATAAGCAGCAACAAAACAACCCCCCAACCTGAATTGGGGGAGTTGAAAACCATGATGACTCAAATGGCCAGGCACATTGAGCAACTCAGTACCCACAACAAAATGCTTGAAACTCAAGTTGCTCAATTACCCACCTACCCACCTCCAGCACTACCAGACAAGCAGGGCATTGTCACGCTAACCATTGAAGGTATTAGTTCCAATTTTATTTTCTTGTTCTTGTTTATTGTTGTTATCTTTGAATGCTTGTTTCTCCATTGAAGTTTTTTAAATATGTTTTCTCATGAATTCCATTATTAAACTTTGTAATTATAATATGTATAGTGGTAGTTTTATTTCTAGGGATTGGTGAAACTATACGAAGGTATGTTTCTTGTCAGTATTAGGATTCAATTGTTTGTTTTGGCAATTCATTTGATGGTTTTTGGTGTGATGCATGTTTGGCCAATTTGCAAGTTATATCGCTCAATTCTATAAGCAAGAATGTGAGTTTGAGTGACTAATTTCTTTTCTTTGAACAATAAGACATAATTGTGATAGCTTTGTTTTATTTGTTTAATGTGGAATTTATTGCAAGAGCAACATCTTCCTTTGCCTAAATCAATTCCTATCCCAATTGCTATTCTTGAATGATGATCGATGCATAGTGAATCCTTTTAGCCTAGGTTTAATTATTGAATTTTTTTTTTCACTTTCTTGTGTTCCAATTAGATAAACAAAACTCCAACATTTTTATCATTACTATTAGTGAACTTGTTCAAATTGTGACTTTGTCCATCCTCAGTGGTTCAACCACTTGCCCAACTATACTATTGTAATTAGGATTTATTTTTGGTAGTGAAACGACCTATCAAACCTCTACATAGCGGCGCTCTTGATCACTCGAATTCATGAAACTTTCCTTGGACTCGGACACTGAAGCATGACAGCGAGTCAATGGTATGGGTAAACTATTTCGATATCACTGTGAAAAACAGCGAAAATTGTCTCCTTGGGAATTCACTTAAGGTTATGAACATTTACCAATATACACGCAGTGCATTATGCATTCCTCTTATGGAGAAAGCATTATCGCTATGATAAGAAATACAAAACACGCTAAAGTAAGAAACTTTTTTCCAACTGGCAAAGCAAAAGAATTAATTTCTATGCTATGCTTGCCACAGAGTTTAAACGATCAAGCAAAAATTCCTCCACTGAAATACTTCAAACAGCATCACAATTTTCTTTTAAATGGAATTTAGGTAAGTGACAAACTTTGTATTTCTTGACGTACGTAAGACTATGATTTATAAAAAGAGATCTAGACATCAGGTAAGAATCAAAACACTCTCAAGCTTGCTTTGGATGGAAATCTCTAGCCTGTTAATAGCTTACTTTCAGTCATTCACTTTATTCAGTTCTTAACCAATTTTTCTCTCATTAATATTATCAATTCAGTTTAATTAGTTCAGTTCAGTTCAACTCCTTCGTCAGTTGATTTCAGTTATTAAACGACCCTTAATTAATAGTCTGAAGTAGCTGAGTTTTGAGCTTTACAAATGATTGCACAATAAAAAACTTAGAATGGCACTGAGACAAGTTTGTGTTGTGGGTTATGGTTAATATGGTAATGTTTCTTTATTATTCTAGTCCAAAATGAATTGGAGACAATATCACAGAGTTTCATGAATTCCATGCTCAATTTGGTCAGACCTTGATCCTTCACTTTTCATAATTATTGAAGAAATTTTTAAGTGTTATAAAGTAATAAAAAAGTTCTCATGGTGTGGGCCACAAAGAGAAGCATTTGAGACAAAAATCCCTGTTCCGAGACACTAGCATATATAAAGACAACACATTGTACAGTCGTACGTCATATAATCAGTATGCAAGAGATATATCACAGAGTTCTATCATGCCACAAAGCTACTACGATTAGAGACTTAAGAAAATCTCTAGCAACAACATCCAGAATATACAATACCTAGCAGAAAATTCTGGAATGGAACAAACGTAAGTTGGTCCTCATCTGACGTGAATTGCAATTGCTGTGGATCTCAAGATAAGGTCCTTCACCAACGATTGGCACTGAATGAAAGGAGTCCATAAATATGTAACAACGATGAGACCTATGTAAAAAATTAATTAAAACCACGAGACATATAACAACGAGAAAACTTACTGGTTAGATGAGTTGGAACATTCCTATCATGTTAGTATGAAATTCAATTACCCTGATACACAACCGTAAGTTTCATTCAAGCATGTCAGGGATAGCTCACATATCAATAGAGAGTTAAGGAAAGAATAAACTATAGATTCGCTGCAGACCAAAGGTGTGATATCTCCAAGCCAACCTCCCAAGTCCGCACACAGGAACCAAGCAGCAGATATAATCAGGCCCAAAAGACAGTGCAGTTAATTCAATTACATTCAGAACTAAGCGAATATCTAGAATCCCTATAGAAAAGAAACACAAAAAGACTTATGACTAACAACTTAACCACCACAGAATAGCTAAAGCTATTCAGCAGCTACCTCCTACTTACTGCGTTTCGGAACCATGCTCAGCTCCTCAAGAATGGGCTGATAGCATTGATCACGCTCCACTTGCCCTGTATCACATTACACATAGAAATATATGAAGTTACTGATGAAAGTGACTATAAAAAAACTGAATAGTGGATAAGAATGGGATACCTCTGATGCCCATCCCTAACTATATTCTTATTTGCAGCGAACCTAAAAGAGTGAAAATGAAATTCATTAGAACAGCTCGATTGAATTTCAGATCTCAAGTGAATGACGCCCAAACAATCTCCAGCACAACAAAGTCCCACTATAAGCCTCCTTTAAAAGAAATTCAGCAAAAAGCATAAGGTAATCTTACTATTTGTGCAGCCTCCCACTAAACCAATAGGCCTGGGCCAAAAATAGAGCTAATTTAGACCAAGGGAAATATTACTGCGTATAAAAATTCTTATCCAAGCAGCCTTTCTAGAACAGCCAAACACAAATATGAATTATACTTATTTATCATCTATCAATGGTGCTTTTCTATAGTATTGTCATGGAAGAATTTGAAAACTCACTCGAAGTAAATAAATAAATACAAAACTTATCAAGAGGCKCATTCAAGCATCCTMAAGAAGAAAAAATATGGTATTGAGACACCAAAATCAAGGGTTCAATCACAAGAAGTTCTTTGGTTCAAGCTGGCTCCGGAAAGAAGCTCACAACTAATCTGGATTAGTGTTACATAATTCAATGATTATTTCGCTTTTTGAATTCTCTGTTTGCCTAAAATGAGCCAAAAATAACCCAAAACTCRCCATAATTTTCTTAGTTTAGTTTGCAATTTGACAGGGAGTTCAGAGAATTATGTAACAAAAGTTCTGGATTCCAATTATATCACTGAAGTTTTTTCTATTCCTGTACATTTGGAGGACCAGAAATAAGCCTCTTTAAGAGGTACCATGTTCACTCAAAACACAAAAGCATGAACACCATATACCAAAACCCCTAAGGKGTGTACATAATGGCAAGTCCTTAGCCATGATATATGGGCATTGAGAGATTTTAGTGGAGCTCTGAAATGATACAGACCATTGGCAAGGCCCAAATTAGGCTAATATCTCATGAGAGGAAAATTTACTACGTAATTTGAATGGTTTCATTTCAATCAGTGCAAGTAAACCTCAGGATAAATGTGTGAAAACTACTTAGCTGATAACCTGGTGACAACAACCTGTTGTGCACTTGTGCAGCTAGCAAAAATGGGAAGCATCCTCCACTAGGAGGTACTTGTTTTGAAGTTAGCAGAAAGCTAGGTAGCTCATAGACTCATAGTTTCCATGAGACTCACCTCCTACCTATTCTATTTTGGACAGCATATTCTAAACCATTATAAAACATTATTTACAGAAACATGATTGTCAGTGGCATACCTATTGACTAAAAGCAAACTGAAAGATGTACAACTGTACAAGAGGTCTTCAATCTGGATGTTAGGTTTATAAGGAGAGAGGTGCACCCGGGCACAAAGGCTTATCTAGAATGTACCTCCATTGAGAATGTACACTACAATATCATTTCATTTAACTCAGCATCTCCTAAAAGAAAGTAGCTGGGCGCAGTCATCAGGGTGAAATATAGCCAATTTAGCATGTAATTTCAAGCCAAAGAACTATTCCTGTTCTTATTTAATTACTACTGGTGAGTGGTACAATCTTGACTACCAATCACCAAGCCTTAATCCCACTAAGTGGGGTTGGCTACATGAACCAAACAATGCTTATTCAGTTATTCCATGCGATCATCAACAAAGATCCTCCTCCGTTACTTAAAAAAAAAAAAAAAAAAAAAAAAAAAAAAAAAAAATGACTATGTGCTAAGAGAAAAATATGGGAGAGGAATAAAATGACCCTCGTTCATAAGATAAGAAAAGGAAAAAAAACTAGCAAGTTTATCAAGGCTCTATCTTGTTGGCCTGCTTGCAAATTCATGATGAAAGCAACCTATGCATACAAGTATAAGCTTTAAGTTGTGACCCTGAGCTACATTAACATGAACTTTGGATGCAAAAAGACAGCATTCCTGCAACCAATGAGGAAAACCAACACCAAACCTAAAATCTAATGATCCCAGTGGTGGACCCAGTAACTCAGGTAACTCCCATAAGAGCATCAACATCCATTGGAAGGAAGGTTCTCGTTTCACAAAATTGACATTTGTGAACCTTCCCAATATTGTTACTTGCTTCCTTTTTCATCAAATTTTTGGGAGGCTAATCAGAAGGAAGGTTCCCATTAGTTAATTGGTGGGGTATGGAAAGTAAGAGGGAGAAAAGGTGTGGGGATATGAAAAAATAGGAGGGGAAAGCAAATGGGGAGGTTAATGAATGTAGTGATGGAATTGTTCATGTTCTTGTACAAAACTAAATCAAGCTATGTACTGCCTAATGTAGTCAAGATATTTACACAAGCATGCTAAACAATGCATGTGTGAGTTGATAGTCTTGGTACCATCATAGCAGAATAGCACCATCTGGCACCTGATTTATGCTCAACCTAGCAAATACTATTATTTATACCTTGTCAACGTCAAACTAGAGCACATTCAATGGCAGTGACTGATCCAACCAACCACTAGATGATGATGATACCTGCACAAACATGGAACTGAAAGAATTGTCACCCACACTTCAGCACAAATAATGAATGCAGATAAGTAAGAGTACAGATCATGGTATATCCAATTTCCAATAAATCCAAAGCTTGCTGGCTTCAACCAAGGTCCCCAGGTTCTGGTAGCCCAATAATAGGACACACAACATTGCAAAAGTAATAAAGAAAAAAGGGAAGAAACAGTTCTTTCAGATTTTGTTCTTATTATCATCGAACAACTTTCATAGAGTTATGTTAAAGCTATGTACAACTAGTTCGGGCATGTCCAAGTGTTCAACTTGGCTAATTATGAAAAAACATCCATGATATTAGCTCAACTGTCAAGTGTCCATCCCCATGTTGGCATACTTGAGTATAATGAAGATTAGAGTAACATAGATATGAAGTACATAAGAACAAATCCTCCGACTTTTTAGCTGTGTTGTAGTTTTGGTATGCAACACGATCTGGTTCTACCACTTTAATTTTAACTGCCAACAGAAAAGAGTTCCCTGCTTCTCTTAGACAGACTTTTTTCGGTAAAAGGCTTTAATATATCAAAGGTAAACTGGCTTTACGAATACAATCAGGGAACATCTTGCGTTATCATATATACTCATTTTTATTAATTGCCTTTTGACCCACGCCGAAAAGGAGATAATTAAGCAACCAACAATTTTTTCTCGTTCACAACTAAAACATAAGAATAGGTAGGTTCAGAAAATACAGAACTATACCAAACACCCATGTTGGATGGAACAGAATAACTACTTACACTTCAGAGTGTGGGAGGAGGGAGAAGGAATGAAAACACGATAAAGCCAGAAGAATGGAGAAGGACGATAATAGCTATTGTCCATTGAGACATAACAGTAAGCCAGCCACTTATGCATGTCACACATTGATATTAGGTATTATTATTTGTACAGGAGTGTAGGCACCCGCCTAAATTTCGGAGAATAATTGTACTAGAATGTGATTCAGTGTTTCTGTCCCTGACATAGAGAAAGGGGCTGCAGCGCCAATCAGCCTTTGCAAGACCAGCATAGTGTCAAGTAGCAATCTTCTGACATGTTATGCTTTAAAAGTAAAGAGGGTAGTCAATGCTACTGAGTATCACTGTGTTGAAACTTTGAAAGAACAAAGTCTTAATGGGAAGGTCATGAAAAAAAAATTATGGTTACATGTGGACAACAGGTCATCATTTCAATATGAAAGGAACAACTTGCATAAATAAATGATAGATTTAAAGTTAATGGTGGCATTCAAAAATTAAACAATGTATATTGATGTGACAAAGGAGGGGAAAATTGGACATAGATTTAGTCTTGAGAATGATAACTTCATTAATACTTCGTTAGTTATTTGGACAGTGTGGGTATATAACCCAAAGGTGAATCTTTATGCAACACATCAAGACAATAATCATCACAAGTAGAATGACAAGTCAAAGGGAACTAAAATGAAAAGGAATCAGTTGAACATATTGCAACTTATCAGTAAGCTTACATTCTATTGAAAAAAACAGGGAGGTTGTCCTTTTGATATTTACTGGCAGTAACACCTGCTTCCCCGCACTCTATCACAATTAATGCTTGGCAATTGCTCTCCTGTTTGTTATCTACATAGAGTCAAATGTCTCGTAACAACCAGGGATAGCATGGCTAACTAAAAGCATAGAAAGGAAGAAAAACAATAAAAGCCACACTCTAATGACTAAAAAATAAACAGGCATGGAAAAACCTCAACATTACTGCCCCTCTTGCTGATCTAGACATGTCATCAGTATTACAAACTACAGGTTCACTTGTAGATCTCTCTGTGATTTCCCCCATCAAGCTATGATGACTGTCCTAGAAACCCCATCGGGGCAGCAATTTACATGCTGTCTTCACATATATCAACATCCATGCTCATATCTAATGGGGCTCGAAGGCTACAATGAAAAAAGTACATTAGATTAACACAATACCAACACTCCCAGAACAAAGGAATGCTGTGACAAAAGGAAGCAAAAAAGGTCAAAAAGAAGAGCAAAAGGACATTATTGGAGCATACTTAAGATAAATATGTATTTGCTGATATACACCTGCAATTAAGCAAGTAATGTAATAATAATGCAAAAATAACAAACGAAACTTCGTTGAACAAATTGCAACAATAATGGCACCGCTAAACTACTTAAGTGTCCCATAATAGGCCTAAACAATGATGCTGAAATACATTGCAAGTTTTACCAATTGAAGCCAGAAAATTTTTGAGTACTCACTTCAATGATAAAAACCAAATGTGAGCTAATCAAGTTCCGGATAAAAATGTCAGTAAACTCACGCTAGTCATTATAATTGCCCTGTACCAAAATATTGACTATTCATTGGTGTTGCTGAATTCGGCTAAACCAGAAGTGACTGAGCATTTTCATTTTAGGAAAAGTAAAAATGATAGTAGCTTTTAAGCCTATACCCATTCTTCGTTTTAGGAAAAGGAGAAATGATAGTAGCTTTTAAGCCTAAATAGTACTAGTGCTTCTAAATCGTGAGGAACCATGAAAACGTAAATACCCAAATTCTTAGAAGCTAGTACAACTTCTCCTCTTCTAACTACTTCCTCAGAGTAATTCCATTTATTAATAAACACATTTGACATGAAGATGCCGGAAGTTGAATTAAGATAATTACCTTCTCAAATTCTTGTATTTTGATGGCAAATGGGAAAGAAGAGACTGCAAAAAAGTTGAATTTAGGTGAGGTTGAAGCCAAAAACAAATCAATCAATCAAAATAAAAAACTATTATGAACCACATGATACAGCACTCTTTTTCAATTGTATTATTATATATGTGCGTAACATAAAACCATAGTATACATTTTGAAGGTGACTAGGAAGGGAAGTTTGAATGATACGAGATCAGGATCACTTCWTCTCATGGAAGATGTCAATGAGCACAGATAATTTGATTTCGCAATTATTAATTGTGAATTAACTTTACAACAYAAATACGATCTTTAAAAGTTTAAAGCCAACACTTGATTGTAGGTTTWAAATTCCACATTAACTCCACAACAGCACACTTGAAAGGAGAAAGGAGAAAGAGAGGAGTTGAGAAAATGAGAAGGGGGAATAAAAAAGAGAATAGAAAGTCAAGAAAAAAGTATGGGTAAAAGAGGCAAGTAAATGTATCTAGAGGACATGGTTCTAAGGTTCMAAAAAGTCTTCCTCGTGCWTTTGATAGCAAGATATTTTTAATGAAGTTAAAGTTTKTAGCATATTTTATTGCACTATGCAGTATATAAGGTCTCTTACTTGGTTCTTATAKTTATGATTTATCCAGCCTACAAGCCTTCTCTTGCACAAGCCTATTTAGTATAGTATTAGTTATGCTACAATAGTATGATTTCTACATATATAGAATTAGAAATTCCAATTATTAAAAAGAYAGGGGTTGAATTAGTAATACCAGGTAATCTACTCACTTCTAACCACAAGAGATTTGAAATWACTCATGGTTTTCTATGCTCTAGATCACTTACTGTATGGTATAATTGAATTAATACAAACAACACGGCATCCCATACCTGTTGGCAGTAAATCTAAACCAAAATTTATCCTTTGGATTTGATCAATTTACTACAAGGCTCAACAAAATGGTTCAAGGGGATCAAGAAGAACATAGGATGCATAATAAAATCTTGGCTACATCCATCTACAACTCCCATTGCTCATCTTCCATCTTCCATCTTGCCACCTTATAGATATGAAGGAAACCAAAAGTATTTTCTTATTTCACTCAGCATCTTAAATTCATCTATCCCTACCATACAATGCTTCATGATTTGATATTTATGGAAACAAAGGGCAATGTAGTTTCTTACGGATTCTACTTCAGAAAAATTCTCTCATTGGTAAATGTAATCATGGCTTAACAATAAATTATGGTGAGATGATCAAGAGAGGGAAGATTGTATTGTATTCTCCTTTCAGCCTTTTCAACATTGAAAAGAGAGAGTTAACGGTTTACGATACATGAAGGAAAATAGCTTTTCTATGTCTTCTCTTCCTTTCATCTAATTCCATATCCACTAGAAGATGCCTCATGACTTGACATTTATGGAAATAGTGGATTACAGTTTCTTAGAGCATCTACTTCAAGAGACGCTATCATGATTGATGATTATGACTAGCAGTACATTGGATAGGAGAAAGGTTGAAAGGGAGTGATTGTGTCCCAATTTCCAGCATTTTTCATATAAATATTAGGTTTACCGACACATGAAGGAAAATATCCTTTCAAATTTTTTTCTTTACCTCAAAGAAAGAACCCTACAAAAGCTACAATTGCAAGCAAATTAAATGGTGAATTGCATAAATGCTAGAATTTACATTACTTAAAACATCAGCATAAAAATGATAGAAAATTGATGCTGTACTTAAAGTAGCCTACAAGTTCCACCGTGGAGTAATTGAACAATTTGATGCACCGCAAATGGACATTTGTCATAGGACAATTCATGATGAATGCTTGCTAAACATACTCTTTAGAAGGCATTACAAAATAGAATTCTTTAGCCCTTTAAAAGGATTATATTACACAATATTTCTTTTAGAAAGTTTAATAAAATGCCAACACAAAAACTTTATGTGGCTATCACCTCAGATAAGTACATACCTTGTGAGCAGGTGAAAGTTTTCTATAAGAAGCTTTCATAACGTTGACCTATCTTTGCTGCCATCTGAATAGCTCATAAGCTTTCAGCAATAAATCAAGTCAATTCAGAAGACATTGCCTGCTAGAACTGGGAAACAAGAGTGAAACCAGCCATTGATGAGAGAGCCATATCAAGCCAAAAATAACTAATGCCACTCGGAAAATATATGAACAACTGATGCACATATCAATACAAAATGGTGTCAATTGTCATTATGCTCAGAGTAGTTAGACTGCAAAAAGGCAGCGTACGACTCAAAAAGGCTCCTCTTGGGTAGATAAGACTAAGGGCATCCACAATAGTTCAAACTCTTAGAAGGTTTGAACTTGTGCCAATCAACTTTTACAAACCCCTCTCATAAAACCCCTCTCCAACATAGTTCAAACCTTTAGGGTTTGTTGGTAGGGCATTATATATTTATTATCCATATTTCATTGATTTCCTTTTTATTTTACACCCACACCACTTAAATTCCACCACCTTACAAACCCTCTCAACATTACAAACCCTCTCAACTTTCAAACCCCTCAAATTCCCCAACAATAAGAGTTTGATTAAAACCTTACACATCATCTCAAACCCTTATACAACCTCTTATTGTTGTTGCCCTAAGGAACCCACGGCCCACCTACAATAGAAGGGTAGCAGGTAGCTTTACAAAATTCGATTTGGAATCACCCAAGGACTACGGACTAAGGATGATCAACAGCATCAACTGACAAATAGTCGGAGATAACTGTTTTTGGTGAAGATATTAGTAGCCATTGCAATGTCTCATTGTAGAGAGCAACCTCATTGGCTTGATGTGATATGCAACAACTATGAGCTAACTTACAATGAATGAGAAACAACAGAAATTTAAACAGCCATACAACTTCAGTCCACTAGAATAATAGGAATTGGTAAATGTATTGATATAGCCCGGACCATCGTTAGAACTTAGAAACACACGCACGCTCTCACACACACACAGATCTAGGTAGCCACACACAACCAAATTTTTAGACAGATTCTTTGGGACAATGTGGCAAAGAGGAACTATCCAAGAGCTCCAATGTAACACAACATTATAAAGTGATTATAAATATACTTGTTTTTGGGGAGAAAAGTTGCTTTAAGCCAATAGAAGTTAGGCATTTTCTATATTCTAAAACCGCGAATACCTGATTATATATTGCTAATTTGCTATAGCTCTTCGAATTTAAGACCTTATTTACAATACAATCTATCTCGTATCCTTCTCTATTGTATCAAGTACTGATAAAGCATATACTGTACGAAGTGTATAATCCCAGAAAAAACAATATCTCACTATCTAATCCAATTTAATAGCTCCCATATTCAAAAACAACGGTACCTCCATTATCCCAACTTCATCAACTAAAAATATCAAATCTTTAGCAAAGGATAAAATGAAGAATACCCAAAATCGCAATATGCATAACAAAACCAACAGCAGTAGCATACTTTTAAAATAATCACAAATTAAACTTATAAAAATTCTAAAAAAAAATATATGATTGAATTAAAACAGAGAGGAGAATGAAATACTTACTTGAGATAAGCGCTGATGATTCGACGAAGGGATTTGACTTCAAGGGCTTCCTCCATTTTTCTACGACGAAGTTCTTCATCATCAGACTCCATTTTTGAAAGTAGAGATTTGATTTAATGGTGTTCACTGTTTTCTTGGTTGAAGTATTAGGATTTAATGTGTTTCACATGAAGGCATGAAAGCTGACAAATAAAAAGGTCGTTGTTGTTGGGGTTTTGGTTCATGTCCGTGGTCTACACTCTACACCCAATCAATTTGGTTTATAAGTTGTTGATTTTTTTTATTTTTTTGGGTGCATATAAATTGTTGATCTAATTATGGTCAAGTTATAATCAAATCGAAATAAACTAAAATCGATACGAACTGGATTGAAATAAATCGAAGCTCGAAAATAAAATTGAGTTGTATATGAATTGTAACAAATTGAAACTGAAATAAACTGAACCAACTCAAACTAAACTAAAAAAAATAAAGTTGAACTGATTTAAATTGATACCAAACCTATAAAAAATTGATTTGATCTAAAAACCAAATTATATTTTTTCATTCTATTTTCAATTAAGTAGAGTACAAACTGAAGCTTATTTGATATAACACACGGGCATTGCTTGTGATAACATCTAGTCTAGTTACTATTATCATCAATTCATCATGCAAAAAAATCTCTTAAAATGTGTGGATGGTTGATGTAGGGATTTTATATCCCGTTTTTTAGAGTCTTTTCTTATCTATTTTGATCGTTTTAAGTCTTTTTCAGTTTGATTTGAGTTTGTATGCTCGATTTCTACTTATAACCCTCTAACGGCTGCTTTTAGCGTTTATGTCGTCTTTTTCTTATTCTTTGGTGTGATTTTCATATACTCTTTGATTTTCCGCAATTTGGAGACGTTCAGGCGTAGTTCGAAACCACCTTGATCATGTTTACAATTATTTGAGGTCTCAATTTGCGCGCACTCAAGCTCGAAACCTTGCCCCTATGGTTTTGGGTCATTTTAGAGGAGTAGCAATCCAGTAGTGGGCCGCTACTAGACCCATACACTTGGCTTTTGGAGTCCTCCAGAGTAGCGGTCTAGTAGCGACCCRTTTTAGGAGTAGCGGCGTACTCGCGGGCARCAAGCACCCTCTTTGCCCTCTACTCGTTCTACAAGGAAACTTTGGATTTTGGAGCAGAGTAGCGAGAGCTACTCTGTTAGTGCGGCTCGCTACTCCTTAGTTGTGCATTTTCTCGGCATTTTCTTTTGGCTTTTATTTTGTTTTGTTCTGTGGTTTAGCTTTATATTTGAATATGGACCGCCTACTTTGAACTTAAACTTTTTGTTCAAAGCCAATAATATCTTTTTTCTCTTTCCTAATTTTCTCCTTCTCCAGTAAACTTTGGCACTTTGGAAGCTCTTAGCATGTACTTGGAATCTTTGGCTCAGATTTGATATTCAAACATTAGTAATCATTCTCTAACTCTTGAAATTCTTTATTTTCATTTTGGTTAAGTATTTTATGAATTGCATTTTTAGAGTTTCACATGCACTTTGTTAGTTTTACTTAAAACTTGAGATCTTTGTGGTTAAGCATGTTGTTTATGTATGCTATTATGTTTTAAAGCATGTGTGAGTAGTCTTCATATCAGGGTTGAGTGAAACCCTCATTTCACCATGTAATTTTCACTTACTTGCTTGAGGTTTATGCTTAACATCGCCATGACTTGCTTGGTTAGGAGGTGTAATTGCTAACTACCATGCTTAGCTACCATGRTTGTTTTACTAGGGACTTGAGATGAAGGATTGAGAGTGGAAGTGTTAAGTGAACTCCTACTAACCATTTAGATGAAGGACCTTGAAAATATAGGGACTAGAATCTAGGGGTGTGACTAGCTTTTATGAATTTGTACTTAAAGTCTTAAACTGAGCATACAACCAAGCCATGAGATCARGTCTTGGATTGTGAGTGAGGTTCTCCTTGCTAGCTCAAGGGAGTGGTTTTAATTAGGAACTTAAAAAGTCTCCCCTTGTCGGTTNCATGGTTGTTTTACTAGGGACTTGAGATGAAGGATTGAGAGTGGAAGTGTTAAGTGAACTCCTACTAACCATTTAGATGAAGGACCTTGAAAATATAGGGACTAGAATCTAGGGGTGTGACTAGCTTTTATGAATTTGTACTTAAAGTCTTAAACTGAGCATACAACCAAGCCATGAGATCARGTCTTGGATTGTGAGTGAGGTTCTCCTTGCTAGCTCAAGGGAGTGGTTTTAATTAGGAACTTAAAAAGTCTCCCCTTGTCGGTTAATTCGTATTCGTTGAATTCACCTCTAGCTTGTATTCGATCGGTTTTTATATGTGTGTRCCTTAATGCTTTAATCCTTGTTAATTCCTTAATTAGTTAGTTGTGATTGTGCCAATAATCCTCTTAACACATATGGAGTAATTGMTTAGCTTTCAAAGTGAATTGATAACAAATGGTAATGTTTTTCCCATGRGTTCGACCCGTGCTTGCCTTTGCTAGTTATATAGTGAGACCGAGTAAGGTTATTATCTTTGACAGTCATAATGACGGGCTACCAATGTTAYTTTTAGATACGGAAGTGTGGATCGCATATTTGTTTTTTTTCAACTGTGTGGATCATGCTAAATAGAAAAAGTCTAAAGGAAAAGTTGAATATAATACCAAGTAGCAACACTATTCGTAAATAAAAATATCTTCTAAATTATTGTTAAGATATAAAAGATAATAAATCAATTACTTTATTTTTTTCGCTATGAATATTGCTAGTCGGGGTATGCTCTCCTTYATTGGTAATAAATAAAATTATTTTGCCGTGTTGGCCGTAAAAAAAATCGAACCACTTTCATTAAAAAAAATTCTCGCCCTTTTCATTTAGAGTAAACTAGATTGTACCCATGCAATTGCACCATATATATACTTCCTCCGTTTTTTTTTTTTACATGCCCCATTGTCTTAAAACGGCAATTCCCTAATAGATGTCTCATTCTTATTTTTTTTTTCCTTTTATGGATTGGGGTCCACACTTTAAATATTCATTAACCTCTTTTCAATCACTCTTTTTTGTGGGGACCACATAACTTTTTCCACTTACTTCATTAAAATAATCATCAATACACTTACTTTAACCCTTTTTCTCTTCTTTTTGGACCCCACTTACATTATTAAAATATCCATCGATACACCTCATCAATTCATCAAATTTTGCCTCGATTTCCAAAATTTAAATAATGGGGCGTCTAAAAAAAACGGAGGAAGTATAAAAAAATATGAGATTTTATGATCGGAAATATGAGAACATATGTGACTAAAAATATGATATTTTGTATATAATAATATGAATTGTATGTTTATTTTCCAAATATGACAAGAATGTTGAATGCTTATTTTTTTAATTAAATATAATTCACATTATATATGGATAAATTTACTTCATCCTATATTTAATGCTGAATTTATTGTATTTCTTGATTTTTCAAGGTAGATATTATTTTAAAATGTATTCAGTGATGAGTATTGTCAAATTGTCAATTACTTGGAAATACTATTGTAATTTTTTTGCAATTTATTTTTTGTAAATAAATATGGGGAGAGTTTTTTAGTATTTTTTTTTTGTAAAAAAACATTGGGAGAAGTTTTTTTGGAGGAAAGTAGCAGTGATCGAAAATGGGAAGGAGCAGTGATCTCAATTACTAACAGATACTGATGTGGCAAAGTAAAACTACTTGCCACGTTGGTTTACTTTGCCACGTTGGTTGGTACGACTAGGCTAAGGTGGCAAAGGGTCACATGGCCACATGTCGACCTAACAAACATGTCACATGTCAAAAATCAAGCGACTTATAGACCGTGAAAGCTCGACTAAAACAGATCAAGAGAYAGAGATGTACTACGCAAATACGCAGAACAGATCAAACAAGCGGTGAAGATGGTGACAAGTGTCACRCATCTAGGTCTCCATAAGGCAAGACAAAAGTCTATAAATACCCCATGAGAATCCATAAATTCACACACAATTCTCAAGAGCATTTACTCACATTCAATACAAGTGTAAAGTTTCTCTCTCTAACATCTCTCTAAATTCCTTGCATTTCTTTCTTCAATTCCTCTACTTACTTAGGCATCGAAAGGGAGATATATCCGAAAAAGATTATTCTCCTTATTGAAGTGTCCAGGAGCCTAAGATCGAGACCTTGAAGTGTCAGCCACCCCTCGAGTCTCCATCTCAAAGTCAGCTCCCTTAAGAGTAGTTGAAGGAAAGCTTCATCCTTCTCTCAACCCAGAAGTTGAGAAAAATTTTGTAGTTTGCCAAGTGACGTTCTACAACGAAGTACAATTCTTTTAATATAATAGATGTGGAAACTCAAAATATTTAATAAATAGGAATTAACATTTTAATATTTTTTCTATTTTGGAAGCAATATCTTCTTTAACTGATTTCATCTTATTTGGCTTATAAAATCATTTGTTATTTTCATCACAGTGGCTTTAAGAAATGTCTCACGCAACTTGTTTGGTTCTGCATACTCTTCTCATACTAGTACAAGCCTTTTGGGATGGTGATAAAGCCCACAATAAAAGCAACTCTTGCGGCGCTTTAGACGACAGAACGCAGGAAATCATCATTCACTAGTCTTGAGCCGTCTCTATTTCGCAACCACAGGGGGGTGTATACATAACCATTTATTAATTAGAATAAATTTGTGATTTGTACATTAATTTGTAAAAGACACAATATGTTGGAAGTGCGCCTGATTATATCACTTAACTATAGTCGGAAAGTTCCTCCCAGGCCTGTTCACAGAATCGGTAGGCATTTTAAAAACACGGAGATAAATACGTCTACTTCCGACGATTCGGTGGGTCAATAGCTCATGGGTTCTTTTCCAGGGTGTAAATCTTCTTTGTCATAGATCTACTCTGTTGCAAGGGGTTCTAGGTTGTCGTTTTCCAGAGTCCGGGTATTCTGGTGTTAGACCCCTCCATTAAGATGTTGTGTATCTCTATGATAAGTAGGGCTATAAGTTGCCACTACGCGTACATTAGTTCCATAACCATAACTTTCGCGCGTGGAGACAACTATCCGTCTAGCCATTATATTGTTACTTGTAGATGCAGACCACCTCCAATCATGTCTCACAGGTCTCACAAGCGACCTCGCTCTTTATCGACCAACGAAAATCGACTGCAATCGGAAGCGATGACACAAGAATTTGAAAACGCACTGTGTATCAACTCATCGATAACAAACACACCCAAACTGCCGACCAACCAAACAACCAACGCCGCTCTCAGCACTTATATACCATTCTATAATCACACTAGGACAATTAGCTGCCAGTCTAGCCAAACCAGAGATATGCACGACCTTCACACGAACTAAAAACCACACATATTGACACGTTTAAGTTTTATTATTCATCTACTCATTTTCTTATCTTATGGCCAACGGGTCATTCCTAAACTACAACTTACCTCCTCAGCACTACAACTTCGTCTGACATCAAAAGCTCGAAAAAAATTACGTTCGAACTCTATTTACCAGTTGATAAGTTAAGCTTATACACATGTTGGACAATATTGGAAGATACACTACCAACTTTGAATTCTTTTGGGATTATAGAGATGTCAATGGATCGGAGATGGCTCGGGTGGAGCTCTTCATCCTTTAAGGTTATCCATCGTCCATTCCCGTTACAATCCATTATCCAACTCATTCGTCATCCGTTGTGAGTCGGGTGGATCGGATTTTCAATGGGTTTTATATACATATAATAATAATGCATACTATTCCTAATATAGTAAGAAATACAAAAAGTAATTTTACGAAAAAAAAGCCTTACTCATAATTAGTAGTTAAAATTTGGTATAAAAATATATTTTACCTTCTTTTGATTATATGGTATATAATTTGTATTGGTATAATAAAAAATGTATGTGGATATTGTGGGTCGGGTGGTGGGTTGGATGTATGTTCATCCATATCCAACCAATCCATCTCCATGTATTCCGGATTTTCACCATTTTTAGGGTAA
>SNQN01001881.1:68926-84376 GCA_008642245.1 Bassia scoparia
CAAAACATTTAGCTACATTGGTAGCTTAGATAACATAATTATGAGAACAAGTATACACAATTAATAACAATGACTCCACTCGCCCACTAATAATACCCCCCACACATTATTTTCCTTAGTTTTTTTTTTCAAACATGATAAACATGCTGTAGAAACATGTTTAAAATCGTAGGGATCACAAAATAAAATACCATAAAAATCTTTAGCTGCATTAGTTTATCAATGTTGACGATTCCATGGAAAATGTAATTAACCAAATTGTTAAACCATTTTGCACTTTTGATGTAAAGTTAAGTGGCTCATTCAAAGTTCAAACGAACCCGAACCACTTGGCCCCAAAAGAAGCCCCCTACTCTAATTGCACAAACAAACAAAAAAATAAAAAATAAAAATAAAAATTAGCTGCAAACATATCTCCAACGTTGGCAACGTGCCTCTTCTTTAACCCTCATAAGGGTTTTAGACCTCTCCCTCATTCCTCATTCTCACTTCCTTAGTAGTCCCATTTCCCCCGAATCTCCATTTCTTCTCTAAAACCCTAATTAAACCTCATTAGGTTTCAGGTTTCTTCTTCCTAAAAATGCGACATCATTCCTCCTCAGGCGACCAATTCTCACCTTCATCGCCTTCATCCAGGGGAGCAAATCGCAATCCTTGTTCACTTTCGGGCTCAAATAACCAGCCGATTGTATCGTCTTCGTCTTCGACGATCTTCAAATATGGCCGGTGCAGTCGAAAGACTGTGTTCGAATCGTCGTTTTTAGGCGCTATGAGGAGTGTTCACTCGCGCATCCAGTCGCCTCGATTTTCGCGCCGTCGTTTGCTTCGCAAGGCCGGCTGGGTTCGCCGTTTCGATTATTCCGATGATACTAAAAGTCCAAATCGAAGTGATGAAAAGTCTTGAGATTTCTAAGTTGGTGTTCACCCTGAAATCGTTTCTTGCTTGGCTGCTAGAGGAATCACTAAACTTTTCCAATTCAAGTAATTGGTTTTTTAGTCATTTTCATTTTTAGTTACTTTTGAATTTTTGCAGGCTATTGCTTGTTTTAAATGTGATTTCTTTTGATTCTAGTGATGTAAGGCATTATGTTATTCATGTAGATTTAAGCATATTGAGGTGGAAATTATTGTATATGGTTAAATAACTAAAATGGTAGAACTCTTTTGATACATTTTATCGTCTTAGGACAAAATCAAGCGTGTTATGACTGTTTGATTTACGAAAATATTTTTCCTATTTTTCTGCTCTTTTACTTGCTATATTTGTATGGTAAATTAGCATGTTTTTTATTTGACTAGTCATGAATGCATATGTTTTCCTCAGTTCTTATTGTCACGTTCACTCAGTTAAGCTTGTAAAAAATGCCAGGACCTTGCCAGGTGGCGATGGAGGATGTAGAATAAGAGTTCGCAGGACTTTGTCCAATTACATTGCGTTTCGATGAACACTATTGTATGGTGTAGGATGATTGCTTCGATTATGTTTATCTTTAGCGGACTGACAACTTAAAAACCCTTTTTTTCTTGATTTAATATTTGGAATTCATGAAACAAATTGGGTCTATGAAGTATAAATAAATGGAAGAAGTGATTTGCGTTGTGTGTTGGGCTGGGGGCCTATTTGCGTGCTTAAAAAAAAAAAAAAAAAAATTAAAAAAACAAAAATGGGGGGGGGAAAAAAAAACAGAAATAGTAATTTTTTTTGAATGTACCCTTAGATTTTGTTTGGGTCTGTTTTTAGTTTATAATTCTTAGGTGACGAATGTGAATTCCCAGGATATTTTGTATGTGCTAATGGCTATTGTTGTTTTGGTATTGTACTTTTGGGGAGTTGCTTATAAGACTGAACTTATTATGGGCTTATGGCAGTGAGTAGTGGAACTTTTTTTTTCTGATTTTAAACCAAAAGAACAGGGACTAAATTCATTTTCGATTTTTCATTGATGTAGAAAGCTGTTCTTGAACCTGCAATGCAAGGCCGTGACTTGATTGGCCGTGCCAGGACAGGGACAGGGAAGACCCTTGCTTTTGGGATTCCAATCTTGGATAAGATCACACGCCACAATGCAAAGAATGGGTTAGCTTGCTTACTTCATTAGAAAGAGGGAATTGACCCTCATAGTGAACTCTTCATTGATATGCATCCTGTTTTTTACTTAAGAATTTGTCCTGTTTTACAGGTCACTTCTACCTTTTCTGATTTTATGATTCAATTGCAGGGTAGGAAGGGATCCCTTGGCTTTGGTTTTGGCCCCAACTAGAGAACTTGCTAGGCAGGTTGAGAAGGAGTTTCACGAGTCTTCAAAGCTAGATACTTTGTGTGTATACGGGGGTACCCCAATTAGTCGGCAAATGCAAGCCCTTAGCAGTGGTGTTGATATAGTTGCAGGGACTCCTGGTCGGATAATTGATTTGATCAAGAGAGGAGCATTAAATCTTTCTCAGGTTCAGTTTATTGTACTCGACGAAGCTGATCAAATGCTTAATGTTGGATTTGAGGAAGATGTGGAAACTATACTTCAGAACCTGCCAAAACGTCGCCAAACTATGATGTTCTCTGCCACAATGCCACAATGGATTGTCAAGTTGACTAGCAAGTACTTGAATCAACCCTTGATGATTGATCTTGTAAGATTGGAACAATGATTTTATCTTTCAATTGTGCCCTTGCTATTAAAGTAGTTTATGTGCCTAGACTTTTGAAGTAATATAARTGGTATTAGAGCAACAATTTTCTTTACTATTCATGACGTCTTAATGATGTGGCAACTAATTATGGTAGTGAGTAGCATTTATTCACGCGGAGAAAAAGAACATAAAATGAAGTTTGTATGCTTGTGTTATATATGTAGGAGATGGTATATATGTGGTTTGTTTTTCTAGAAAGCTTTCTTTAAAATCGGAAGCACCCATAATAAGTTACTTTCTTAARAGTTTTTGCATTGGTCTCTTTTAGGTTGGAGATTCTGATCAGAAGCTGGCGGATGGAATTACTTTGTATTCAGTTGCAGTGGATCATCGTTCGAAAGCAGGTGCTGTTGGACCTCTTGTAACGGTATATACTATGGATCTCTTGTCTCATATGTTCATAATCTGTATTATCCGTCTTTTTTRATATCTCTGTCAACCTATTTAATGAGATTTTGTTGATCCCAGGAGTATGCAAATGGAGGAAAGTCCATTGTTTTCACTCAAACTAAACGTGATGCGGATAATTTATCTTTTGCATTGGGAAGAAAAAATTACAAATGTGAGCCTTTACATGGGGATATCCCTCAAGCTTCGAGGGAAAGAACGCTTAAACGTTTCAGGAATGGGGACATCAACATCTTGGTCGCTACTGATGTGGCTTCTCGTGGTCTTGACATTCCAAACGTTGACTTGGTACACACTTTTTCCTTTAACTTAGACTTCTGTATACAACTGATATCAGCTTCTGCTGAAGCATATTTATATGGCCAAGTTCTGAGATTTTTCGCTGCTGTTTGTGGCGATGTTATGTGCCCTGTTGTTTTGTGTATTTTTTGTAACATGTTTTAAGTTTGTGATTGCTTCTTGTTTTGTCTTGCTGCTCCTTTTCCCTTATATTACCTACATGTTCTTTGCACGTATTTTTTTCTATATATTTTCAAGATTATYGATTCTAGATATTTCACATAATCAWTAAATGATTTGGAACTTGTGGATTGATTATTTTGCTAAATTGAGTTTCGATCTAAGGCATAAACTTCTAATAAACTTATGGTTCCTGCTCTTCCTTGCCTGCATAAAATCAWAAATGGCCATTCTGTTCTACGAGTTATAAAAAAAACATAAATCTTCCCAAAATCCTTTTTCTTTTGTTTCAATTATTGTCCCTTGACTCCCTTCTTATGTCTTTATCTAGTAATAGTACTCATAGTGTATTGTAAGTTTGTAACACACTCTGGCACCCGATTTGGATGTGGCTTTATGGTCTTAAACTCTTAATTAAGCTGGTGTTGTTTTCATAATTGCATTATGTCTACGCTGGCTGTCCTTTCCTTGGTACATCTGGGTTTTTGGGGTCTTAATTAAGCTGGTGTTGTTTTCATAATTGCATTATGCTTATGCTGGTTGCCCTTTCCCTGATACATCTGGGTTTTTGGTTGAAGAGATGCCTGGGAGTGGTACAGAATCTGTCTGAATATTGGTGTATGTTATGAATACTATGTGCACTGGTTAGGCAAGATTTATCAAGATTTGAAATTTGAATTATTGTAGTCCGATCTCTTGATCATGATAAAGAAGTTAATGCTGATTGCCAATGTGATTATATGCTGATTGATCCCCATAAGTGCGACATATAGTAATTAAAAACTTTTTTTACCTGTCAGTTCATTATAACTTTTTTCTTCCCTCTCCCTTCCTCTCCAGATCATACATTATGAGCTCCCTACCTCTTCAGAGATTTTTGTCCATCGATCTGGTCGAACAGGGCGTGCTGGCAAAAAAGGAGCTGCAGTAGTCGTTTTTCACCGGATCAGTCAAGGGCTTCAATATTATTAGCGACGTAGGCTGCCATTCAAGAGGGTTAATTTTTCCTTGGTTTACTGTGCTTCGAATTGCATGGCTCTTTGTCATTGCATTTGAAAGCTAAGGTCTGTTTACATTACTGAAATCAAATGACTGAACTGAATTAAATATTTTATGAGAGAATTGGTAAGAATGGCGCTGAAACTGAACTGAATATGCTTAATGTAAACAGGCCCTAAGTCTGTCACTGCTCTATTCCACCATGTTTGAGATTTCTATAGTGCCATTGTTTTGTGTAATGCTTGATGTTATTTAGTTTTGGTTGGTTATTTGGCTTGAGAGCACCTATTTGATATTTCTGTTTATAGGAGTGTCTCAGTGTTGTGTTTAGCCTTTATCCTTTTCATTTCTTGCTTTTTGTGAGTGGCTTCTTCATCTGTGATAATATGTGGTCAGATTCTTTATTCAGTCGCTCTCCGAACAATTACTAGGAATAATGCCAGGATACTTTTTTTAATTTTATACATCTAATGAAATATTTAGTGGTAAGCTTGCTTTGTACACTATGTAGTGTATAGACACGATCAGTACATATTGTTTTACAAAGTTTATTCATCCACATTAGTAGTGATTTTGCAGAATTTAACTTTGTTGCATATAGAATAAACTGACTAATTTCCTTAATCAGCTTCCTGCGGGTAGCTGGTATAGTGCTGAGATGGATTATGGGGATGGGTGGTGGCGGTCGATCTGGTTTTGGAACTCGGGTTTCAGTCGTGGGAGGATATGAATTCTAGTTCTGGACGTTATATGGCGGGCGCGGGTGGCGTTGGCGGCGGGTGGCAGTTATGGTGGTGGCAGTTATGGCAGACCTAGCGGATCTTGTGGTTTGGCTCTTATGTGCACCTAATCATTTGGTGGTATGATGGTTCCAGTGCTTCTAATGGATTTTGTTAGTCTGGTTTTGGTCGATCCAGTGGTGTGGAGGATTTGGTTGATGCAGGAGGAGCGACAGATCCAGTGGCTTTGGCAGTTCTGGTTCTGGCCGAGTAAAACACTGGTGGTGGTTTTGGAAATGCTAATTCAAGTCGGTTTGGCAGTTTTGGATGATGCTTTTAAGAGTCTTCCTGTTGGCTTGGGAATTTTTTAGAGCAGGTGCAGTGTTTATTCGTGTTTTGTTGCAATGTGCTACTGCTTGAAAATTCTTATTTATAGTCATGTTGATATTAACACTTTAAAAGGTGTTATTCTAATCCTCATAATATATAATGGTCGAAACCTAGAATATACTACCTTAAATGCCAGCAGCTTTTAGCTGTTCAATCCTTATGACCATATTATTGCATGTGTGTTTATCTTTGTTATTTTTCATATTTTGCTACGTGTAATGCCTGGAGTCCAAGTCTGATAATTTAATTTGGTACCTCTGCCAGGGATCCCAAATCTCTAGGGTTCTGATTGGATTGGTTACCTGGATTAGACTTGGTGGGCCTTCAATTTATAACGAGTGTGCAGGAGGGTGCAGTCTCGGCTACCTGACGCCAGTGTTATAGTGTGCTCTCTCACCTGTAATATCTGTGATGGTTCAACCTGTAATATTTCAATTAAGTACCCTGTTTCATAGCTGCTTTTTGTTTCTGAAATCTTCAATGCATCGTGATTTTATCAGTAATAATGGTTGACAGTTTGCTCATTTTCTGTGCAAGAAACTAATGGATGTGGTGAACTGTTAGAGACTTTTGTTGTTTCAGTTAATTGGATTTGTAAAAATCTGCAAAGCTTGTATATATGTCATTTGCTATATCAAATTGTTCTCCGATTCTGTTTTTTTTTTTTTTTTTTTTTTCTTTTTATTAATTTACTTTTAAATAGCTGCAGCAAGAATTATTTAGAGTAAATGAAATGACTGAGCTCATTGGTTGATAGCTAAAGTGTGAAGTGTGGAATATTCAGTTCACATCGTTGTTTCTTCTGGAATTGAAGTTTCGATGGAATATCATGAAGCGTTGGTGAAAATTATACTCGGTAGTTTATGTTAGTAACACCTTGTTTGTAGTATATAACCAGTTAGCACTTAGAATAGGTCCAATCTAATAATTTTTAATGCTTTTATATTTTGAACTTGGGTTCTGTCACTTGCATTCATATAGTAAATAAGACTTTGGAGCACTTGTGTTTGCTACCTTCATATTTGTGTTGATTTCTCTGAAGAGAACTGGAAATCGGAATGTAAAGTTTCATGAGGWTCTCTATGCAGAGTTATTTTGAGGCTGTCTTTTCGACGAAGAGCTGCATTCTTCGTCTTGTGGTATTGGAATGCCAATACTGTTGCATTACATTGGTTGCAAATTTTAAATGCTTCATAGCTACAACTCAGTTTATTTGCTGCTTCACGGTTTGATTTGTAGTTTGCTCATCCTTAATAAGGAGTGTTACTTGTTTACGTCTTTCCTGAGATATGTGTAATGTAAGCTCAATCAAGGCACAAGTGACATTGTTGTAGGTTGGTCCCTGAATTAAAGAAACTACTCCCCCAGCCCTTTATTGTTCGACTGTTGGGCATCGTGTGTTGCCTCGAAAATATGATTCGGTTTCGTATTTGGTTTCCTTGTTCTACTTGATGCGGTTTCAAATATTAGTTCAGGGATATAGTTAGTTCAAGGCCAGTCCGGCCTTGMAAGTTGAAACACTATACAATGTCTTTTTACTAGTTTCATTATCTTTGAATACACGCATACTTATGTTTCAACCTTCGATTATTKGACTTTGTCGACTTAAATCCGAATCACAAACATTATACGGAGTACTTCGTATTAGTTTGCAACGAGATCTTGCTTAAATTTAGGTTATGAATCTGTCCTCATCTACTTGATCCAAGACAATACCCTCAAGGCTTCGGGTACTTTTATCTTATTTCTTTCATTGATAACATTACTTGCTTGCTTAAGAAAAGCGAACCTAAAATCTCATAAGTCTAAATTACTCCTTTATTTTTGGTCCTAAATCATATGCATAATGCATTGCATGCATGTCATCAAGGTAAAATCAAATGGATTGACAAAGTGGAAAAGTAACGTTGCAATGCCCCAAATTAAATAACGAACATATGTGTACTCATTTCGTTATTTTTTAATTGTGACACTATTGTATTAGAGAAATATCAAATTAAATACAACATTTTTTCACTTTAYAGACCCCTTTTCATATGAATCCCTTCACATTTTCTCTTTGTTTCTGTGCTTTCCAAAACACGTTTAAAAGTCGATGAAAGAAAGTGTCACACTTAAAATGAAAYGGAGCTGYTAAGTAAATTTGAAAGAGAGAAYTGGGAAATGATAATCAAATAAATATGAAGTTTAAGAGAAGAGACAAAGAAGGGGCAGTTGGGATATAGAATAAGTGTGAAAGGTACAAAACATGAGACCAACAATCAAATAAAATGCCATTTTAGTGACTATTATATGAATGATGAGCCTTGTGATAACCATTCTTCCTTCTTGTTACGTCCCTTTTGTTGCCCTCCTCCCAATAACTTCAGAATTCCACGCTTTTCTTTTCTTTTCCTTCCTTCTTTCTTTCTCTTTTTTTTTTTTTTTTTTTAAAAAAAATAATAATAAAAATTCAATTGACCACTCTTGAAATTTTATTTTATAATAATATAAAAATACAAAAATAAAATTCTATTGCAGTCAACTTATTGGTTAGTTGTTGTTGTATGTATGTCTCATTCTTTAACCATATTATTATTATTTCCTTTTATTCAAAACTCCCATAACATACCTTCTCCTTCATTCTCCTCCTCTTTCTTCTATTCAAGTGATCCATCTCTTTCACTTACCTCACTCTTACACTCTTGCACAAATTTTCATATTTTTCTATTAAATTTCCCCTTTTTTTCACGCATAATGCAACATTTATTTTTCAATTTTGTCATTTATAGCACTCATCATTTTTTTTTCAAACATCAATTAACTACATATTTTGACTATATATAATATATGCTACATTGTTTATTTTTGTTACATGCTTCATTTCTTGAAACTCTTCTTGCATAAGATATTTATTGCCTCCATTTTTTTTTCTTTCTAATGTCTCATATATCATCAAATAAAGCTTAGTGAGTTTTAATAATGATGAGTTAATATGAAATAGTTACCCAAGAACTCACTTGGAGATCCTTTCAAAGCGGTCGTAAACTTCGACCTCTTGTTCCTAGACTCTTATCTGCCCTCCCCCGAACATAGTAATGTCATTAAACACCTTGTCTTACGGGTTTACACGGTCCGACGACTAACCACTTCTTCTCGTTGAGCAACACTACCATCGCCACAAACTTCTTCGGTAAGGAATCACACTACATTTGTCAATTTCAAATTAGTTGTTAACTTGTTACACTTCATATTTTAATAAGATTATTTATTTTGAAATTTTCAAGTCAACTAATTTAATTAGTTGATATTTACACTCAACTAGTTTGTATGTTCGTAGCCATTGTAAAATAAATCCTATAAGTCACCACGTTGATAGTGTCATTATGTTTTTTGACACGAGTCAAAATGACAAATAAATGTTGTGATCGATACGATGTTATATCTTATAGTGTGTTTTTTGTCAATGAAGGTGCAATGGACGGGGAGGGAAGGTGGAGGCGGTCGGAACAATAGTGATGGTGAGTCTCAAGGTGGAATCCGACCCGGAACAACTTAGGGCATATGGAGAGTTATATCGCGTGGGACACGAACGCCTCGGCCGAGCAATTCAGCATAACCTCTCAACTCGACGTTATGGCAAGATAGGAGGGCAAATAGTGTTTCTATTGGTTCCAAAATCACAAGGCTAGGGAACGCACACCAAAAAACGACGTCGTCAGCTTCAACTTCAACACCTCCCACCACCACCACCACACCACGCACCTCTTCAGGTGATCTACCATAACCTTAACATCACTTTTTAGTCAAATTTACTAGGGTTTTATTCAGAAATTTCTAAAATTACATTTGCAATTTTTAAAATTATTTATCTTGCAAAACCAGGAAACAATAGTAGGAATGAAAATGAGCAAAAGAATAGCGAAATGGGCACCTTCCTCAACAAAGGTGTGAATCCTAAAATTTATTTCATTTTTTTTATTATTACTTTAACTTTTTAATCATTATTTCATTGATTCATATATTCCTTTTGTCTTATTTTTAAAAGAAGAAGAATCTACTCTGATGATCTTGTAATATAGGCATATAGTCAACTAACTCTATTATGAGCAGCTAACCATTCGATTTAAAGTTGCATGCAAAAGTTTTTTTTTTAAAGGTTTATAGTGGAGTATATTAGTTCATGGTCTTGTCTAAAAAAATATAAAAATAAAAAATATTAGTTTCATGGTATGTACTTTTAGGCGTGCGATTATCATTGACATTTTGGTGTACGTACGTTATCTTTCCTTTAATCATTAGGGAAGAATCTAAGATTAATCATTAGTAGTTAGTACTATGACTTTATGATTTGGTAATTATTATCAAATTACCTATCATCTTGTAAAATAAAATGTAGATCAGTTTGTCCTACTTTTTCTTATTTTTGTCATAAATATATTTTTGATAAACATACAAGTACTCTTCATTCGTAACTTTTTAATAGCCATATTTATTAAAAAATGGTAATAATACTTTAATAGCAATTTTTCTTTATTTTATTTAAAAATTCATGTGCACACACTTAATCAATTATAAAACACTATTTTTTCTATCCTACTTAACATAATATGGAACATGAAACCTAAAACATACTAGGAGTCGTGCCACTACTAATGTTTTCTATTAAGACTTACGAGGAAGTATAAAGAAATTCAATTAGTCTACTTAATTAAAAACAAGGTAATAAACAAGATCCTTGAAATGAAATACAAACCGACAAATGAATATTATTGTGAGATATAAATTTGGAGTATGTATACTGGTTTGATTTAATTGTTTAGCGATTATAAGTATTAAATTAAGTGATGATAAAAAGCAAGAAAAAGCAAAAGGATGTTGGGAAATGAAATACAAAACCAAAAGCTGCGTTCGTTCCTTTCTGCGGGACTTTGCATGCCTTTTTTCTTTATCATCTTCATCATTCTTTCCTTTCTTGTGTTTTTGTGTTGTGTCCTTCAACGTCGTCCTTTTCTCTCTCTCTCTCTCTCTCTCTCTTTTTTCTTCTTCTCATTTCATCCACTTAATTTATGTAACAAATTAACCCCTTTTGAATTTCATGTTTCAAGTTCCAAGTTTCAACTAATGAGCCATTGAAACGTCAATTCGCTGTGAATCCGAATATACACTAGTAACTTGAAATTGAGTTTAGTTATGAAGTGAATATACACATATTTTAGTAATTTATTTCTATCAAGTCTAAGGACATCGTGAAAACTGATTACAAATTCTTAATTTAACCTTAATTAAGATTTTTTTAACAATAAGATTATTTTTGCACGAAGTACAACAATTGTATTGCTTACGGAAACTATTTGGAGCAAATCATTTTATACACATCAATCTTAATGACGATATTTAACATTTAAGAGTGTAAATACACAAATACGATCGATTTTTGGAGGAATATAACATTCAAAAAAGACTTGGTCAGTGTTTAATTCATTTACTCAACACTTACATATGTACTCCCTCCGTCACGAAATTGTATAAACACTTGAATATTTAATCTCTCACAAATAATAGCAAGAGTTTCTACAATTGTGTGACTGAGGAAGTATTAGAGTACATCTTACACACAGGTTCATACAGTATTTATTGACTTGTATATATGGTAGCTAGTCATATCAAATACTATATATCAAGTGATAAATGAATGAGTTTTGTTTTCATGTCTTATATTTGTGAATATACAATGAATTAATAATGAAATTGCATGTTCTAATTTGTTTTGATTATGAACAGGAATTATGTGATCCTCCAATACAATTATCAGAAGCAGTCCTGATTACAAAAGCAGACAACACACCTTCTTCAGAACATCATGAATGGATCCAATTCCAACAWCAWCATCATCATCATCATAATCCCAATAATATCACTAATCATCATATCCATAATCACAATCACAACTTCAAAAACTTGTTTCTTGTASCAGAAAAGAATGCCACGTGGCACACTCATAATAGTACCATGGTCCAACAAATACAACAACCCAYTTCTTGTTCTTTACCCTGTTGTTGTTGTTGTTACCCTTCAACAGAATTCCCCTCCATTATTATACCATCTAAGGAGGTCAACCGGTCACCGGAAAAGCACTTCACTAACGGTGGCAGTGGCGATCGAAATGATGCCTCTTCTCTTAACTTTCTTTTGTATTCCGCGTGCGAACTGGAGGCAGGCAGGGCTCTTCGAACGCAGATCTTCACAGATTCACTCTTAATTTCTATGTAGATTGAATGATTTATGACAAGGAGGGGAAGTTAACATAGAGTTGAATTTAATTATATATCAAGTATGATTGGACGGAGCAGCGCGCTCAGACTTGGGTTCGGGACTGGTACCTCGGGAAACAAATGTTTATACTAGGTATGGTCCCTTGATGGAGCCCGACCTCAAAGAAGAAAACTCTATATTGCAGACACACATGATAGACTTACGGAAAATTAATGCAGACCTTTCACCACCCTGTTTAGTCTCTCAGAGAGTAAGTTCCAATCCTTAGGCATTATCATAATTATGGATTGGCAACATACGACTAGAAGGCTCTAGATGTCTCACAGCTTCTGTAGAGGACGCACTCATGATTGAGTTATTAGTACCACCACCCTGATGTCAGTGCCGTTGGTCTGGTTAGCATTAATCACTCGGTAATCATCTAAACAACAAGTCAGAAAATTTTCATTCATATAGAGCCCGCCGAGAGGAGGGCTGAGCCCACCGAGAGACAACCACCTTTAGGTCTAACGTGCCGGTGCTCTTTCACAATTGCTTGCGATACTCTATCTTGAAAAGTAATCTTCGACAGAATTTCGGCTTGAGGGGAAACGCGGTTTCCAGGGAGGTGGGGGAGTATAATACAGTGTTTGTATTTAAAATACTCATTGAAAAAATATAGATTAATATACTTCTTCACCAACCGCCCTTTTAAAGCACGGCCGCAAACATTATAGCCAGTAGTCGTCACCGGAATTTCCTAACGTTACTAATAACTAGCGGCTCCTTAACACCTCTAGTTTATTTAACACGACCAACATAAAATAATGATAAGCATGAGGTGGAAAAGTGGAATTGGGGGATAGTTAACAGTAGCACAGTCTCTCGGAGTCTCTCTACATGACATGCACAATTTCCTAATAACATTAACACAGTTTTAGGCAACATTGGAGAGTCAAGCTCTATACGCACAAAAATCACTTAAGAACATTCCGGCTCATACGAGAGAAGTTATTAAACATAGATTCCGAATGCACACTGATTGCCACACTATATCTGGATGACTACTCTGTCTATGCGAAATGTTATCTATCTCGGCGCTCACACCAAAGAGAGCGGGCTTGCACCCGTTCTTCTTTGATGGGATCGCGAGGCCAACTACAAACACGAAAGTAAGTAAGCGCAAGGTAGAGCCGTTTCACAATGAGGGAAACTCTTTTATCCCTTCTTTCGAGGGCTTTCAAAGTCTAAGGGTTATCATATCTAGATAGTACTATACTTGCTCACATACTTAAACCAGAAAAGCAAACTTGGACAAAGATACTTCACTGTCACCTATAAACGGCCTTTCGCTCCTTGCATCCTATGGTCATCATTCATTCTTAACTATGTTCCACGCCCTGGCATAACACTTAGCACACAAATATAAATCCAGGTTATTCAGTTGACAAATTGACGTAATGGACCGTGATGAGCTTTCCTCCGTTTTGCTGCTCCACGTGAAGTTCCTATTCACTCTTACCTTCAATTTTGATGATTATCTGGTGAATCCTGGCAGCAATTCTCTACCTGCCCCGACGGCGGGTTATAGGTCGCGCGCTTCAGGCCAGCCATTCCATTTATTTTCCATTTTATACGATACATTATTCTCTGATGGACCTAGATTTCTATTGCATTAATTTATAGCGGCAGGACTTAGTTGTTAACGAAGGCATGCTACCACATCCCCATAAGTGGCACGCGGTTACCACTCTTCGACACTCGTCCATGACACAATTAACTTCAATTGTACTACACGCCTGTGGAGGATTTAGTCCGATATTCTGAAGACGGTGAAACCCCTCGTGACCATCACTATATAATCTTGTGTGATTCATTGAATTGATCATTGAATGATTCTCTCTCAACATACAGTGACACACTTCACCTTAGGAAGTAAGGTTGTTGGATTCAATAGAAAACAAAATAAAGAAAAGATGACCGTTGCGCAGTAAATTAGTTCGACCAGACCGTAGTCCATATCACTAGCAGATTCCCTCCTTCCTCCTGAATTTCTGAGTTCTATTTTAACTTGTTATCTCTCATTATTCTTCATTCATTCACATCCATCCATAGTACTACTACTCAACGCCTAGTGAGTAGTGTACTACGTGACTTCCTAAAACATTGTCTTTTTCCTCTTTAGGCTCCATTTCTATCACTATTCCACAACAATAGAACAACCATGTATTAGCGTCTAAATAAAGCCGTTGTTAAAAACGCGAAGTAGTCGATAAATCTGTTTTGCAAGGTTAATATCGTCATTAGTAAACGAGCAATGTTGTGTTGTAGTACATATCGGAGTATTTTTTTTTTTTTTGGGTTGTGACTCCTAGTTCCTAACAACGTTGTCCTTGTCGGGCAACAGGGTTCCATTTCTATGACTATCCACAACATCAATAAAACAACCATTGCTATTAATTAGTCCAACAATAAAACAACATGTCTATAGTATAAAGCAGCCGCTAAAAACGCTAAGTAGTCGTAAATTATTACCGACCGTGTGTGGTACTATTATTTGTCTCGCAGTCGGTAAATGCTGACATTAAAAGTGTTAAAACTTACTAAAGGTCATTATGGTAGATATATACCACGAAATTATAATTATCGTTTGTAAACTAGAAAATGTTTTATTATCTTTGATAACTCTTGCTTATATATGAGTCACTCACAAAATATTTTAGTTTTGTTATGAAATATTCTAAACTGAATGAACTTTGCAACGGAGCCGATTTCATATCATGATCACATCCCTACCAATGGAAGACATTTTATACGCGATTAAATGTTAGTCTTTAATTTTCAAATTCTTCTATTGCAAGTAATACATTTAATAATAATATAGTCGTGCACTAATTATGTTGGATGCATATTACATAATCGACCTAAAGTCGTAAAACATGTTCAAAAAAAAAGTCGTAACATGGTGTGGTGAAATATATATAGGGAATTCTCGAACATCCATGTCAAAAAAAAATTGTGTGATTCGTGACATGTGAACATCAATCAACATTACACCATTAAAAAGATTGATTCTAAAACATATAGCATAATATATAGCATGCAGTAGAACTTACATCATAAGTAGTACTTGTATATATTTCATAATGTTATACCTAATATATTATATTAATATGATTTCAATTTTCAAACATCACTTACTACAAAAAGGATACTGAAAATCATCACTTGACTAGTTCCTCAATTTCCCACATAATTCAATTCCTCTCATCTATCATCACGTGACTTTCCCATGTACACCTATTAAATAAACTGGTAATATGGAATAGGATTGTTGATGTTACAGTCATCAGTAGTAACTACTCATGCATGGTGATGATGAGTTATCATTTTTCTCTCCCTCCTCATCATCATCATTCTTCAATCTGTTCATCATCATATCATCATCATCATCATCAATCATCATCATGTGATGTGTATGACGATCATGGTCGTCTTCTTTCATCGGGAAGAGCTGTAGTGTAGGAGACTGCGGCGGTGTTTCGACAATCAT